>CABFOP010081435.1:0-13510 GCA_900683385.1 Anoplogaster cornuta
TCATGTTACTGAGCAGACCCTGAACACATCATAATGTTATCTTATGACACCTTGTTTAACAAGCTAATTAGCTCCTATTCTGCTGATTTCAACGCGGATTTCAACAATGGATTACTATTTTTAATTAACGGGACGGGACTACGAAGTTTGGGTGAGTTTACCACGGATACTTTGAGTGGAAGAGGACTGTCGAAGCAGCCGGAGTAGGCGGAGTTTTCACAACTCGAAGCGATTCACAACGAGGCGATTCAATTATTTGTTTACGTTAGTTTAACGCAGGTTGTCTGGTAATTCAATTTAATTCAAAAACTTTATTTGACAATCGATGTGTGTTTGTGCACTGGTGATTTGATTTAAATGACATGACTCTCGACTCGAGATATAACGTTACGTTAAAGTACCCACTAGACTCGATAGCAGTATCGATAAGTTCAAACCTTATCGATCTTCGGGTTTTGAAAAATGTGGAACCGGGTCCTTAGTAGAACCGGTTATCGATCCCCATCCCTACTCTTCGCTCGCGGCTACTGAGGAAAGAAATCTTGCCTATTGCACCTTTAAGGTGTCTTGAACATAATTAAAAGCTGAACATAGTTTGTCCATTCATCTATTTTGTTTCCAAAATATGATATCTCTGAACTTTGATTTGACATAGCACCATTAGTGTAGTTGAGTTAAAACCACTCCAATAGTGAAAGCACTCGATTAGATAAATAATCGTCTTTAGTCGATTTCAAAACATTATCAAAAGGCCACATTTACCAAGCTGCAATGTAATGGGCTGATCAGTTACTCAGTTATTCATTTACTCAGCAAAACGTCAACCAGGCTGTCTTAATTTCAGCAGTAATTTGTGCTCATGGAGAGGTCATCCACAGCCACCACACCCGTCCAACAGAAGCATCCCAGGAAGGAGAGGGTGGCGGATGAGGCTGGGAAGGACAAGACTCAGGATGGGACGCTACAGCTGGAGAAGGGAACCAGGGATGAAGGTAACTTCAACATTCATGTCAGTTCAAAAGCCAAACGCATTCTGCACTGCTTTGCGCTACATGTAGCAACACGTGAACATCAATATAATACATTCTCATATATTCTGACAGTAAGATGGTTACGGTGATCAGAGCTATAGAGAATTGTAATATGTGATCCCTGATGTAATCCTCTCTACTGGGATGACAGACCATAAAGTCATGGCAGGAGAGGCGTTGGACAGAAGGAATGCCTGGGAACCGAGTGTATACTACGCACTGGGAAAGGAGTCCTTCTTCTTTGCTGGTCATGACATCAGCATCCGCGAGTCTCTGGACACATACGGTGCTCTCGTCTGGCCTGGGGTGAGCCCTGCCATGACTGTATAGGACTAACACTCTGATTCACTCTCCTGAGTATGGTGGTTGTAATAATGACAATGTTGGGGCTTTTTTGCAGGCAGTAGCTTTGTGCCAGTTCTTGGAGAATAACCAGCAACAAGTGAACTTCATGGACAAAGCCGTGCTTGAGATTGGAGCTGGAACTGGCTTGCTGTCCATTGTGGCCAGTTTACTCGGTGAGACTGTACGCCTGTCTGCCACATGGGTCTTCGCCTTTGCACTTCAGTTGTCTTCATTGTTTTCCTGTACTCTTTTCCAGGTGCTTGGGTTACAGCTACTGACCTGCCAGACATCCTGTCTAATCTGACCTTTAACCTTTCGCGGAACACCAAGGGCCGTTGCCGTTACACACCTCAGGTAGCTGCCCTTACCTGGGGTCAAGACCTGGACCGAGCCTTCCCCTACACCTCCTGTCACTATGACTACGTGCTAGCAGCAGATGTGGTCTATCACCATGACTACCTGGAGGAACTGATAGCGACTATGCAGCACTTCTGCCGACCAGGAAGTGGAACGACGCTGCTGTGGGCCAACAAGGTGCGCTTCCAGTCTGACCTGAGGTTCACAGAGAGCTTTAAGAGCAGTTTCAACACCACGCTGCTCTCTGAGCTGCCACAGGAGGAGGTGAGGATATACAAGGGCACAGCAAAGGAGTGACGGAGACAGAAAAGGAGAGATGGAGAAATAATAAAGAGGATGAGTCGATATTTGTACGGCACGTGCTGGAGGGATGTGTCCTGAAAAGGAGAAATGGGGGAAAAGTAATGATACAGTGTATAAATGACATGAGTTATGAATGAAGGAAAACAGAGAATTCTATTTTCCTCTCTCTGATTCGAATGAATACAGAGAAAAGTTCAGGCTTTGATTTGTGCTTCAGTGACATTCCTGAGCGCTGCTATGTTTGTTGCTAAGCAGAAAGTACTCAAATTCAAATTTCTGTTTCAAAAAGCTATTTTATTTACCAGTTAATTATCATACATTTGATATTTTTGACTATTCAACTTATATTCCACAATTTATTTTTAAAATAAATAAAACGTGTGGAAAATGTTTCTCCTATACTCATGTTTCTCCTATATCTAACCTATATTCAGCTTTATGAAAGGTACTCTCTGCTATTTGTGAGAGAGTAGATTACAAACCATCAAAGAGAAAATGTATTTCTTTTTCGCAGAAGTATGAAAGTGTGGAGTTCTGTTCTCTTAGCTCTTGGTAATTGTATCCAGGAGTTATTAGGAAATAGCACATATATTTACAGCAGCATTTAATTTAGCTTAATATAGTAAAAAATAAAAGTACTTTCCATTAAATGGCATACACTAGACGCAGCAGGCATGAGATGAGGGGAATAAAACTTTACATTACATGTTACCACAGTCACCACATACTGTAGCTAAAAACTTTTTTGAATCTAAAAGCATTACAATATATAGACATTCCTACACACACACACACACACACACACACACACTCATGGACATGCACACGCACACACAGATACACACATGCATACGCACACAAACAGAAAGAGAGAGGGAGGGAGCGAGTGAGAGAAAGAGAGAGAATTTCATTTTTCCATTACAAAAGTTCGCTCCAGGTTTGAAATCCGTCTCCATGGCATTCTGTTCTTGTCGTTTCTTGTGCCTACTTTATCAAGAAAACATGTCTCTGTTTCCAGTCTCAAATTAATCTAATTAAAAAAGTTCCTTCTGTCCGTCCTGAGTTTGGGAATCCTCCATCCTGTGTGTTCTAAAGATCTGAGTGTCTGTACGCTGTACAGCTGGTTGGTCTGTTTGGTCTCAATGACGCGACTCTATGAGACGCAGCAGGTTGATGACTTGGCTGGTTGTTCTAGTATGGACTCCCTGCAAAGGTCGTTAGGAAGGCTGCCTTCGGGACCCCACAAATTGAGCTCCCCATAGATGCCCATCTCGATCATCTCCTCCTGCCAGGGGATGGAGATGTTGCCTGAGGAAAACTCATCAAAGAAGACCTTGTCGGGCTTGTCGAAGGCCACCCCCTTCACTGAGGAGAAAACCCCGACGTCATCCAGACTTTTAGCATACACCACCTTAGGGTCAGGAACAAAGGGAGGAGGTAGGATACCTGAAGAGGTGAGATGCACCGTTTAGTTCAACATCACTGTTGTACGCCTGTAACCATCACTATTCCACTAACTGATGAAGGGTGATATGGAAAGTGTGATGAAGGAATTAGAACCACGTTATTTATTTGGGACATGGCATTAAATTGTGAAAATGTAATTTTTTAGGTTGTAGAAACAGTACCCGCATTCAGTTTCCTCCAGTTGATGTCATTGAAGAAGGGGTGCGCTCTGATGTCATCACAGCTTCCATTCTTAAAACCCATCCGCTTATCAACCTCTTTGGCAAGCAGTCCATCACAGAGGGACTTTGCATTGTCACTGAAAGTCTCTGGATAAACCACTGTCTGAGTCACGATTCGTTGTTTCATCTCCTCACGTTCGACCTGAACAGGAGGCAAATAACCACTGAGCCCAAGCCTGAATCTTTTCTCCTCATTCATTTCACTACATTGCCCATTCTGTGCACAGAGTGAAGTACATGGTTGGATACAGGGTACGTTACCTTCTCTCCTCTGACCCTGAAGGGGTTCTTGGCAGCCATGAACTCATACAGTGTCACCCCCAAGGTGAAGTAGTCCACCGAGGTGTCATACTTCTCCCCTTTCACCATCTCAGGTGCCATGTACCCTGCATTGAAATAGAAGAAAACAATTCTGATGAACTGAAGTGAGAAATTACACCAATAAATATGATACTGCCTCATAATTGACTTTGGTAGACTCGCCTGGTGTTCCAGCATAGCCTTTAGTCAATGTTTTGCCTTCTTTTAACTCTACAGCAAGACCCAAGTCAGATATACGCACATTCCCTGGTGGAAGACATAAAGAAAGAAGCCATTATTTATCGATGGGCAGATTCACGTGTCCCCAAATGAACCTCAAAACGGATACCTTCATTATCTAGCAGCACATTTTCTGGCTTGAGATCTCTGTAGATGATTCTCTTCTGGTGGAGGTGCTCCATGCCTTGGATGATCTGAGCAATATAGAAACAGGCTCTGGGCTCGTCGAACCCCGGGTTGTTTTCATCCACCAGGTAGATGTGGTACCTGAGGCGGTGCAGGAGAGAGAGAACAGGCATGGTATGTCTCCTGTCTCTTACATCAGTCTTTGAGATGACTGCACACCTTCTGTTACCCTTGGAAAGGTTGAGATCATTTAGCAGACAAACATAGGGATTGTGTGCAAAATTTTGAAGGCTGTAGATAAAACAGCCACAGAGAGGTATGATGTAAGGAATAGGTGTTAGAGCTGTCCCTCAGGAATATTGTCTGTGATTTGAGACATGAACATGCATCAGTTTGTGAAGTTACTTGAGATCGCCTCCGTTCATGATGGTCATGACCAGACTAAGTTCTTCCTTTGTCTGGAAGGCGTACGCCAATGACACAATGAAGCGACTGCGGACCCTGGCAAGAATCTTCTTCTCCACCATTGCCCCCTACAGGAGAAAATGATGACAGACACAATTTTGAACACACAAGACTTAACTAACTCGTAGACAATTTACAATGTTAGTTGAAAGAGTTAAATTAATGCAAGCCTTTTTCTTCCACTGGGTTAATACAAAAATGTATGTGATAGTGTTAAAGTGTTCCTCTCCATTTTGAAAAACTTTAAAGATTTGAGAATACATTTCAAACAATGACCCCAGACAAGTCAAGGGCAAGATATAACCATGCCAAGCAGTTCCATTCAAAACAGCTTTTCACTAAAGCTCCCAGTAATCACTTTATCCCTGTCTCAGTGTTTAATACCATGGACTAAGGCCAGAAGAGACAGAGACAGGGACAAAAGTGATTAGCACCATCACAGCCTGCTCATTGCAGGGCACATGCTCTGCAACATAAAGTGAAACTTTATTAATCAAGACATTGCATGCATGTCACTTAAAGAACACTTTCATCCAGGGGAAAACAACAGTGCCCAATAATATACTGACATTGCAGCACATTTTGTAAACCAAGGCTTTCTTAAGTAGAAAATTTACATTTTTGACCGTCCAAACAATAAAAGATTAAAAGCATAAAACAAATACCATTTGGTCTATACTGATCCAATTTAATTATTTTGGAGTGATGTTGTGATGACTTGCCCATAGTTGTCTCGGACATAACAACATAAGACATAAGAACTAATGGCAACTCATTACATTTCTAAATAATCAATGCCCAGTTCCTGTGGCAGACCGCCCACGCTCGATTTTGGCCCTTGTCACTTCACACCATAA
The DNA here is from genome assembly GCA_900683385.1 of Anoplogaster cornuta. NCBI lineage: Eukaryota > Metazoa > Chordata > Actinopteri > Trachichthyiformes > Anoplogasteridae > Anoplogaster > Anoplogaster cornuta. The sequence goes on from CABFOP010081435.1 coordinate 5,713, forward strand.
GGTTTTGGCACCCATTATAGAACCCGTAACAGCCCGAAACATCTCACAGTCCCCTTCATTTCCCTTCATCTTCATTTATATTAAAAGATAAAACAGATAGGCATTGTAGGTTAGCAGAATACTACCCACCTTAGTGGCCTAATGTAAAATGGCCAATACTTGTAGAAACTTGGAGTTTAAGGCCAAGGGCAAATATGACTGATCAATGTGAGCATGATGACTGTGTAATGATGGAGCAAAGATATCAACAGTGGAAATTACAGCCATTTCTTGTCTCACCTCATAGCCTTTCCTCTTCTTCAGCCTCTTCTTGTTGAGTTTCTTACAAGCATATAGTTTTCCTGTGGCTTTCATTAGACAGGCAGACACCTCCCCAAACCCACCTTTCCCCAGCACACGGAAGTCTTGGAACCAGTCCGCATCCATGGGCTGCATCTCAAGCCATTTCCATTGCAGGAACCTCTTCAGGTACATGCTCTCCATGAAGAAAGTATAGGGCGCCTCCTGGAGGTATTTCAGAACTGAGGCCAGTGCCGGGACATACAATCCATCCCCGGCATCCTGCTGGCCTTCCTTCACCTGAGCTATGATGTCCTCAGAGAGGAAGGGGCAGTAGTGCTTGGCAGAGGGCTCCATGTAGCATTGGACAATCTTCGATGCCCTCTTTACCCTGTCAGAGTCCTCCGCCAGGTCATAAACCTCAATGTCCTTCCACAGACGGCAAGGCCCATGATACTCCGAAACTGAATCCAAGAATTCCCTGAAGAGACGCTTGCCGATAGGCTGTTCCACACAGACCAAGTCAAAAGCCAAATCCAGGGTCTCCCTCAAGCGCTCGCACACAGTGATGTGGGGTAGCTTGAGGCGAGCGTAGTACTTTTTGTCCCGTGCTGCTGCATTTGAACCATCAATGCTCCCACGAGCATTGATGTAAGCAGAATTGGCTACCACTGTGGTCAGGCCTCCAATATCCATTTTGAGGACAGGTGACTGTTGGGTGACTCAAAGGGAGGACATTGTCAGAGGGAGAGGGTAAAAAAAAAGTTCTAACTAATGTGCAGGAGTGAGCAGGTAAAAAGAGAAAGCAAGAGTGAGAAAGCAGAAGATGCAACTGGCAAGATACTTGAGACCAACGTCTGGACTAGATCCCAGCACACTTTCATGTGCGATTTACCTCCCTCATACACACACACCTGAGTCAACACCTTTCAGTAATCCATTAACACCCTAATGCTCCAGACAAAGTGTGAGAGCACAAGCTGGGACAGAAAGATACAGAGCACATATGTAGCTGGAGTGTTAAGTCAAATGAGTGGCAACACAAAAGCAAATCAACAATTGGCAGTGAACGCTACTTAATGTAGACTTTGATAAATCAGTTGCTGTGGGTTAAAGGAATAGCTTAAGTTGCGGGTGCAAGTCAATGGGGGTAAAAAAAAACAACAACTTTGTTTTGAAAAATCCCTTCTAAGTATTTCTAGGTATTAAATTATGCTGTGAAATATGACACTCAAATATGTACTCCATGTGATTACAAAAAATGGTTGTTCTGTTGCCCGAGGAACATTGGCTAGCAAATTCAGTATCATCACTTAAAATGCACTTTTATACTTATGAGTTCACCACTTTTGTTCTTGTCTTTATATCTTTTTGTTTTGTCCGTTTGTAAAGAACCTTTTAGATAAGTGCTGTATAAAGTTTGTTATAATTGCTAATAAATGTCAAGAACTCAAGAGTCAAAGGCTTGTTTGGTAAACTAGAGGGAGCAGCAATTCAGTAAGACTTCATAAAAACCTTAACTATACCTTTAACAGGTCTTTCCACATTTGCACCATGTGAGTAATACAGTTCTGGCCAAGATTATTGGCAGCCTTGCATTTTATGCAGATAATGTGCATAAGAGTGGGAGAAACTGCCAGCAGAAAGATGCAGGAAGCTTATTGATGGTTACAGGAAACATTTGGAAGCAGTCATCATTGCCAACGGCTTTGCAGCTAAGTATCAGAAAAGAGTGCTAATAATAGGCACTTTTCAATTTTATGTTTCTTATTGTTATATTATGTAGGGGAGAGTGGAGTGAGATGAGCCACTTTTTACTTGAGGCATCTTTAGTGAGTGCGTGACAGTAATGTCTCCAACTATGTACATATATTTCAGGATGTTGTGCATCTGTGGAAATCATCACATTCGATCTAAAATAGGATTTTTTGAATATATGACTTGCCAAAAAAAAAGGTCTTTTGTCTCAACTTGCCCCAGATGAGGGGTAGTTGAGCATGGGGAGAGGATAAGTTGAGCAACATGGGGGTAAAATTGTGCCAGTGATTATGTTGAAGTAATTCTATATCAAAACAAGACAACTTCAATACTGGCGGGCACGGTGGCGCAGTGGTTTGCACTGCTCCCTCACAGCAAGAAGGTCCTGGGGCGCTGTCTGGGGTGCCCAGGTGGGTTATCTCCCGGGCCTTTCTGTGTGGCGTTTGCATGTGCTCCGCGGGGTCTCCTTCCAGTGGGGACCCCCAATTAAAAACATGCCAAGATCGCTTCTCCAGTCCCGTCCCTGACCAGGATGAGGACGCCAGATCTGGAGGTGTTGGTCCCCGGGCGCCCGGGCTGGGCAGCCCTCTGCTCCTGACTGCCCCTGGAGGGGCAGTGAAGAACCAGGATGGGAAAAAGCAGAAACTGAATTTCCGCAGGCCACCTCCCTGCATGTGTGTGTTTGGCGGTCTCCACCCCCTGCATGCTATGTGTGTGACTATAAAATGTGGACATTAAAGGTGATCTTCTTCTTCTACTAACCTTTTAAAGGTTTTATTTTAAGTTTACAAGCTCAAAGGCCAATTGTTCCAACAAGGCCTATTTGAATTTTTCAGAATCAAGTGCAAAATCGTCTGCAATGCCCCTCACAGAACCAGGCCTATTTGAAACTGTTGAACAAATCACGTCATGATTTGAAATGGAAAAAAATTCATTTATATTGTCAATTTTTTATTCATCCTTTATTGAATCATTGAGATTAACATAACAAATTAAAGCTAAGATTTTTATATAAATATTTTCTTTTAATACTTTTATTCACTGGTGTATTTTTAACAATAGCCATTCCAGTCATTTTGTGGGCGCTTCTCTATGTTAGTATCAGTCGCAAGGTGATGCTGGCCTAGAAACAAGGGGTGGCTCAACTTCCCCACTGGCGCAAATCATCCCACTGTCCCCTATTAAACATTTAAAGTGAAGACTGAAGTTGTTCCAATATCCAGTTATTTCAGAATATATTGTACATTAAAGGGTGCCAATAATCTTGGCCAGAAATGTGTATGTGTTGTGACAACTTAAGATTTATAAAAAACCTAGCCTAGGTAATAGACTTGGTAAGAAATCTAAATGTACTTTCTGGGCAGGAATGATTGAGATCTCTGCCAGCTCCTTGACATAGAAGTTATTACAAAATAAAGGTGTCAGGCCATAGCCAAATCATATTTTGTTTTTGCAACAAACTCACAAAATGTGTGGATACAAACTTATTAAAACAATCTATATTTAATTTGCAAACTTATATTAGATTACAGAAAAGGTATTTGGAAGAGTCAGTACATGTGTTCCATGTGTTTTAAAAAGGAGATCTTTGAAGGGAGTACAATAAAGACCTATACAACCACATTTGATACATCAATAATTTTCAGGTCTACCTTTACCACTGGCCTCTAAAGGACACTATAAGCTACAATCATAGGATCCATATACGTAATTAACAAACAAAGCTTATTTTCCTAAAGGGAGCCTGGGTTATGGAGGTCTTTACCTTGCTGGTGCCATTCTTTTGTAAACACTACCAAGGTGACAGGGAGGTGAAGGAGAATTCCTCAACAATTCCAAAATACAAAACAAAAATAAACAAGATCAGGAAAGCAGCTGCCTACAGAACAGAAGGAAGCCAACCCAACACAGTGGGGGATAAGAAACTGTTTGAAATTATCCAAAACACAAAACAAAACGTATCCACACATTCAATGGAGCAGGCCACATCCTGGGATGCCATAGCAACTATATCAGTCTGTTCTGCACCCATGGAGTGGCACTGACAGCATGTCCAAGCAGACACTTTGGCAGCCATCTTGGAACACTGAATCATCATAAGGTCTGCCAAATGTAGTCATAACATAATAGGGATAACTATTTCACACACAGTACACTATACATTCTCCAACACCAGTGGGTTGTACAGAGGGTTTTTGCTTTATTTTAAAGTGGGATGGCTTATTGAGAAGTGGATTAGACATACAAAAACTTCAGCATGGTGCCCAGGCCATAGACTACAGTCCCCCTAGAGCTGTGGTGCAGGTGCACGTGATTCAGGGGCCACCGAAAGCAGAGGGCGTGATGCACACCTCTGTTACCTCAATTTTGATCTACACCCCTGAGAAAGCCAGGCTGAGAAAAATACTGGTAGGGGAAAGAGGGGAAAGGAGCACACACAAAAGGGGACTAAAATCCCATGGTGACGGTGGTTTGAAGGACTGTGCTTGTTGGAGGGGCGAGGCGTAGAAACGCAGGTTAGTCTTCGTCGTCGTTTTCATCATAGTCATCCTCTTCATCTTCATCCCCCATGTAAGACACTGGAGTCTCAACACGAGACCCACTGTAGTGAGAGTCGTTAGAGCTTGAGGCCATGGTACCATCAGCACCACTATCACTACAAGGAGAAGATGGAAGATTTTTTTAATTTAGTTAGAGGGTAAATTCAATGACAATCTTGTCTCCTGCTTCCTGTCACATTTCATAGGTTCATTACAGCCTCTCACCTGCTTGCAGTATAACGGGCCCCGTTAGTAGAGGACCCTCCAGTGATGTAGACATTACTAATGGGACCCTTTGCCATCTCTACAAATAGAGAGATAAAACCATTCACAAAGAAATAGAGCTGCAATGTCTGAATTCATCATTCTGATGAATCATACATGTATGACTGATGTATGATCTAATCACTATCTCTGTTGAAATGAAAGTGGTATTGTGACTACAAGTACAATGGTTATTTAGCATGATAGATTGTGCATTACTATCAAAAAGTCAGCCACACAAAACTCAACTCAAAACAGGAATTGTCCAATTTCCCACATGGAAGACATTAAATTCAGGTTGACTTATGAATTCCACATGCTTACATGACAAGTCTATGAAGAGTGTGACAGAATCATGCCACATATTGTCAGAGACAGAAAATCTACCATGGTATATTGGGGCCGTGGCTGACCTGTGACATAAGGCTCCAGGGCTTTCGGCACCAAGCTGCGTGCCATTTTCAGATTCTCTGCAGAACACTTTCCAACCTCCAAACCACATGCCATGCCCATACGTTTCAGCACCTCAATGTCATCATGGATCTCAAACATGCTGTCAAAGTTGAACAAGTACTCAAACCTGCAAATAGAATGGAGGGAGCAAGAATGAGAGATAAAGCAAGGAAATTAACGCAACGGAGGAAGGTTAAATCGGAATGTCACTGCACAAGTCCATCTCAAACAACCTTTATTTCTTCAACAACACAAACATACTTGTCATTGGAGATGCTACAGTCGATGACCGTCTTCTTGCTGGTGTTGACAATAATGAAGGGGAGGTGGATGACAGAGTTGGGAGGCGGGGGTCTGTTTGTCTGCTGCTCTGTCTGTCTGTTCCTCTGCACCAGGTTCTTAAAGGCTATTTGCTGTAAGATTACATTTAAGCAAGAACCATTACAATTATTACATACTGGAAAAAAATATTGGATATATTTTAATTAACAGTAATAAGCATGGCAGCACACTGTAATGTGGTTATGTTACTAAGAAACAATCTTTAAGAAATAGTGTTTAAGAGCAAGAATTACACAATTAACCAGTCCTTCAAAGTTATCCTAAAACATCAGTTATTGAAATAACCTTCAGTAGCTTTAAAGCAGACAGCAACATTTAAAAGCATTCTTGGAAAGATTTGAGTAAATATGCATGAAGGGCACAAGGCACCTGCAATATGAGCTCTTGAAGCTGTGACTGTTTCTGCTTGATTCTCTCCAGCCGTCTTTGTCTCTCCACCTAAAGTTGATATGGGGTAGCAGAATACAATAACATGTATAAGAGGGTTAAATTAAGAAAAAGGCATAGGGAAGAGATACACAGGGCAGGCTACTGTGAGAATGTTGTTCACTGTTGGTGTGTGTACCTCGAGGTTTTGGCACTCCTGCGCAGAGTTGGTGGGCAAGCCAATCCATTTGATTTCTTTCTTTTCTTTAGAGATAATGTTCATGGCCATGAGCACATTGAGTGCATCGTACACACGCCGCCGGATGTTCTTCTGGTCATACACATGCTACATGGAAAATGCAATGACATGAGCAGGTGAGATTCAAAAACTTAGTACACACATTTCTACAACAAGAAGATGCTTGTGCAATTGTGCCATGCTTGTGCCAAGCCATCATTAACACTCATTCCAACTTCAGAATACATTTATGAACATGTATTGTACGCAAAACGTGACACTTGTAGTATCGACATCATTTTTCAATAACCTGAATACATTTTAGGGCTGCTCGATTTATCAAATTTTAATTACGATTTAAGAGCTGCACGATTTAATTATTATCCCCATTCAAGTTAGCATAGGGCTAAACCGGAAGTTAGCCGGCTGGCAGAAGTCTCTGGTGTGTAGGACATCTTTTCAAGAATGTAAACGGCACTAATCGTTAATGCCGTTTTATTTTCTATGAAAGATCATAAAAGAGGTTCTGGAGTGTTATTTACCATAAAACATGACCAAATGTTTTTGTGTAGGTTAGGGTTGCAATAAATACATATGTAATTACATTAACCTCCATTACTTCTGGACCATGGCCAGCCTTTAATTTCCTTGGACTGAGTTACTGACTGGAATATGTTGAATATAGTTTAGGAGATTTCAGTAGGTTGTGGTGCACTACAACATATTGGATCTAATTTATTTCGGTCTAATCTATTTTTATTTATTATTTTTATATATTGAATATATGTTAAGTAGTTTTCAGTAGAAGTGGAAGTGCACTAACATTACAGTTGATCTTATTTATTTTGATCTAATTTATTTTTATTTATTACTTTTATATTATGTATTTAAATGTATATATATTTAAATATTACATATTAATTTCTCTCATTTCTTAGGTTTATTTTTTATTTGTTATAAATTATTTAAAGTTCAAGAAAATCCACTGTTAAAAAGCCGCGTCTTTTTAAAAAAGTTCAATAAATGCATGATGTTTCCAAAGTCAATGAGTAATCGTGTGAAATAATAGTGATCTCAATATTGACCAAAATAATCATGATCATGATTTTTGCCATAATCAAGCAGCCCTAATACATTTATCCCACATTGAACAGAGGTGAAGATATTACTTAGTTGGTGTCTTCGATAGCATTGGCACACGCTGTTGCAAAAAACAGTAATTTTGTTCTTTCAGGCTTCTAGTTGAGTTTTAGTCCCAAGAAACATTTTTTTCAAACACATCTTGCCTTTTTGAAGTTCTAGTCCAGAATGGGAGCAAGACTGCTTTCCTACTCTTCGTTCTTCACTCGAAGATTTAACAATCAATTTTTACTGAAGACATAAAAAAGGCATATAAAACATCTAAGCTCTTTCCAGAAAATTGTCTGACCAAGTGAAAGCTCTGATACCTTATTAATTAAAATCCACTTTAGTCATGAAGTGGCTTGGAATGGCCTTGGTCATTTACATTGGAACATCCGAAGCCTGTTTCAGCAAGAAAAACTGGATCTAAAAATTC
>CABFOP010081438.1:0-10929 GCA_900683385.1 Anoplogaster cornuta
ACACACACACACACACACACACACACACACACAGAGACACACGTCCAAGTCCTAAAGGTCCGCGGCTAAATTTAGTTTGGTGGTTAGAACTGCTGCTGACATTGCAATCCGGCAATAATGTTGGACGGCAGAGCAACAACATTTCACAACATCTTCTACAACCTCTCTCCATAACAACCGTAATAGAGGCTGTCAGTTCAGAGAAAAATCGAAACATTTCCCATGTTTTCAGGCTTACTCCCACTTCTAGCTAGTCTAAACACACAACATAATCACCAGTCCCATTAGTGGGAAGTGAAAATAGACAGCACTGGGCCCTGCAGTGTAGCTGGGGGCTGGGATGGAAGGAGGGAAAGAAAAAGAGAGCAGACGGAGACAGAAAGCAAGGACCCAGTGTAGTTAAGAAGAGTGTATAGGAGGTCAACTGGATTTCCCCCTATACACTGCAGGCCTACACCTCACAGTTTGAGGCCCGAGGCTGGTGCTGCTGGTTTCAGGGTTGGTTAGTACTGTAAGAGGGTTTAACATTGTAGGCAGCAAACAGGCCCCAGTCTGCTCAACCAGTCTGAGTGGGCCGGAGTGTGGGAGGTGTCAGCTGAAGGATTACAGGACTAGAACTGAAACTAGGAAACATGTGCAAGAAAATCTATCGCCCTTCATCTGAAAGGATGGAGACACATTCTGTTCTATTCTATTCTATTTAAATTTTTGGTGTATGGCTTATGTCTGTCTTCCTGATTTCATATTCTTCTATATGTTTAATGTGTGTGTCGTTTGGATGTGTCATGTGGATCCAAGGCTGCTAATAAGAATCCAAAATGAAGAACAATCAGTCCTAATCCTAATATAGTCTATTTCATGCTACATTAAAATCAACTTCTCTACCACTTTATGCTCCGTCCTTACCGGTAGGATGGTGACAGTGACGAGGACCACAGTGGCGCCATCTATCATGATGATGGTATCGTCTTTAGCGGTGTAGTCCTGTCCTGCCAAGGCCTGGTTGGACGGGGGCTGGGACAGGGCCGGCCTGGTCTGGTAATGGACCGCCACCTCCCCCGAAGAGCCCTGCTCCCTCACTAAAGACAGGGTCACGTTGATTGGAGCCCCTGGTGGTTGGAGGAAAATGGAGGGTTAAATAAAGCAATAATGAATACTGAACATCTGCACCTTTAGACATATTTTTGTTAACCAGGTCATTCAAAATCAAAACATATATTTCTAAGACCTTTGATGGCATGGAGGATGTCAATAACAACTTGAATGAATAAAAATCCGAAACAGAAGTAACTTGGCATCCAAAGAGAATATTTTCATTACAGCATGTGACTGCTCTGACATGCTGGGCCAGTCTCCAAGATACTGATTAAGATAAATCCCGAGTTGCTTCAAATCCTGGAAACCGCTGGAAATCGCCTTTACAGTAAATCTCCAAGTGTGATTACCGTAATAGCTCTGCAGAAACCTCATCCAAAAAATTCAATGATTAGTAGGTAGCAACCAGCTAAACTCACAGGGCTTGTTTCACGGGCACAGAGAAAGCTTAATTTCTTTCACTGGGTTTTGTAATACTGCAACTCAAACTGAGTATTTAAGACCACTCTGCATTGTCATCCAGTAAAAAACTATTTTCCTGAGAGACTAATCATTCAGTCATATTCATAACCACAATACTTACTCTGTGGTTCCTGTGTCAGTGTAAACTGGGAGTCCAGATGCCAGCCTATCACGCCATAGGGTGAACCGTTTGGTAGGATGGTGAGGAGAGCCTGCGCCCGCTGCCGATCGATGACGGCGGCCTGCTCTGGGTCCTCCAGCCCCACCGTGGTGACATCCATGAGGGCCACAGTGACACTTTCCCTCAGCTCTGGGACACCATCCGCTATCACAGTCATCGAGATGGTGGCTACCGATTGGCCCTCTGAAAACGTTACCTACGATAGGAAGAAAAAGTCAATGAGGATTCCACTTGGTGACCTAAAAATCTAGATTACTGAGGGTTTTTATGAGTAGTAGGCTGTGCATATCACATTTCTGAAGAACCAAAACTATCTATAACTATAACTATAAATTGTTGTAATGTTTATTTTAGTGATCAGCTAATATTAAATGTATGTCATGAATACTCAGTATGACAGGAGGGCAAAGTTGACTCACCACTCCTGATGTGGGGAAGATGTCTTCCAGACTTCCATTAGCAGCCCAGTGAACAGTGAGTCTGCCAAAAGTGCCTCTTCTCCTCTCAACACTCAGAGCAATTTGGTTATTTTGCTCCAACTCCTCCACCTCCATAAACAGAGAGTTCTGCAGAGAGATAATGACAGTCACCTAATACAGTACAGGCCAATGTGGTAACGCTTTGAAATGCCTCAAATGATTCTGATATATCTGCTATAACACAATGACCATAGCATGTTTACTAATATGGATAAATGCACAAGTTGTCTCTTATCAAGTTGTTGTCTCTTGTCTCTTACCTGAGCAAAGCCGATGACTCCATGGGCGTCATCGTTGGTTGGCACGATGACAGTCACCTGACCACCAAAGCCAATCTCAGCCCCGCCCTTCGGGTTCTTTAAGCTGACCTGGAAGTTCTCTTCCTCCTCAGGAATGTCGTCATCTATGACGTTGACGGTTATCTCCAGCTCACTGTCACCCGGTGCAAAGTGCAACTCGCCATAACTGGATGCGGGGAATCAAGTAAAACACGGACATCTTGTTGTTGCATTGTTTGCGTTGTTGTTTGTCTGAGGTGGGATTTGCTTTGCTGAATGTAAATGAATGAATAAGCGAAGCCAGTCCATACCTGACTAGTGAAAACAAATATGTACCTGGGTATGAAATCAGACTGGTTGGAGACAGAGGTGAATTCGTAGACAGTCGAGCTGGTCTCCCCAGTTGAGGCCAAGAGGGTCTTGTTGGTATTGAGGGAGGGGACCAGCAGAGACAGAAAGCTAATGGCCGGAGGGGCCCTCAGGATCATGGAGAACAGACTGGCATCAGCCCTCCAGGAGTAGAGCGATGAGCTGTTACTGCCAGCGAGCATGACATAGGCTAGCAGAAATAGAGGGGGGAGGTCAAGAGAGATAGAGAGCGAGGAAGCAGCTTCACATGTAGGCTATTCCTAGTTACTGTATGTGAGTGACCAGTGATGATAGCAAAGAGGGCATCCATGGAAATAATCACATATGCAGTTGACAGAAGTGTAAGCGATTTCAATAGGACAACTAATTGACACATTTGGATAACAGTTTATTACATTGCATATACTCACTGATTCCTGAAGGAGTGGTGAAGAGGTGAATGGAGGTGAGGCCTGGGTGAGGGATGGACTGATAATGCTGAGGTGAAGACTGTCCTGAGCCCCACACAAACACCTCACAGGACGGAGAGGGGTCTGGACATAGAGAGAGAGACACGCACGGACACACACACGCACACATACAGACACACACACACACACACACACACACACGCACACGGACGAGAGAATGGCATGTTTATGTTAAGTAGGGACTGGTCTGTCTGACACACCCAACACTGACAAATTACAACCTCTGCGTCCCTCTGTGGTCCGGCTCTCCTCCACATGTAGGCCTTCCCAGTGAACCCACAACAGGTTCCAACTGAGAAAACTCGTTCTGCAGACTCAGTAAGATTATGTCGCATCAAAATATACAGTCCTTGCTGTAAGTATATGATCCAGATTGCATATTGACTTTTGTCATCTTAGAACACAAAACTGTTTGCCTGTAATAGACACAGATCCTCCCTCATGCCTTCTAAAGTAACAGCGATTTATGTAAACTATCCTAACCGCCATCTCACCACTGCACAATCCACTAAAAAGTACAGAGAACACTCACACAGAAAATAGTTTCTGGTTATTGTAAAATACAGCCATCCTCTTGACATAGATTAAGTGCAAAAATAACATTCCATTCAAGGCCATTTCTAAATATGTCATTTCCGCAACACAACCCAATGAAACAACAAGCTCATAAATTTACAAATTTTACTTGCCAAAATCTGTGTGCAAATATAATACAGGCACAGATTTAGAGTGTGCATTTAAAAATGCACGAAATAAAGACAACAACACTCATAAAGGTTACGTGAGGGCAAAGCAAGTGAGCGGTTCACCTTCAATAACAACCAGAAGGAGAGTGTCCTCTGCTCTTGTATGGATCGCCTCCACCTGACTGGCTCTGCCTGTTAGTGGGAGGGGCTGCGGATTCTGAAATCTTCCATTGGTCCACTGAAGCAGGAAGCAGCTGTCAGTCTGTCTGTCTATGCAGGCCACTAGGTAGGGAATAGCCCCACGGGTGAATGGAAACACACTAAGGATGTCCTCTTGGAAGTCCAGCGTCTGCAGGAGGGTGAAGAAGCCTCCGGTCCTGATGAAAACCTGCATGCAGCGAACAAATGAAATAAGATCTGGATCCAGTGATGTAAGGACTGAAATTACACATCATTATTATTGTTTATATTATATTTGGTCATAACAGGAGGGACTATGTCACTGAGTGAAAATGTTGCACACACTGGTACAGTCAATCTCACCTGGCTTGATGCAATCAGATAATGTCTGCTATCAAGAGAGAAGTGTTTCACATCCAGAGCTTCCACACCTAAGGTTTGTTCCTAAAGGATTCAAATGGCACCAAATTCATATGAAGAGAACACAACACAATGCCACTGTGAAATAAATGGAATTCATGTTAATGTACAGTAGATAGGATTATATTTACCAGTGTGATATTGAGGTCCCTCTGCAGTTTGAAGATGCTGAGGTTGGCGGCAGGGGAGAAGGGAGGACCACTGTGTGTGATGGCTATGTAGCTGGAGCCATTCACTGCAAACCCAACACATGAGCTTGGGTCCTGGATGCTAACAGACTGGAATGACCAAAGAGAGGGCGAGAAAGAGATTATATTGTGCCTCTAAGATTAACATACACTAATAATTTAGCAGTAGTTATCATACTGTGGCTACTCTACCTCTATGGGCACAAAGACCCCCTGCCACCGGTAGAGAGTGGCCAGGCTGTGGGTGGATCCACCAGGGGGCCTCCTATCCAGCCTCATAGCCAGGGAGGACGGCGCCTCAGGGAGGGAGCACCAAGCAGAGGTGGGGTGGTCCTCGAAGGTCTGGTACACACCCAACACTGGGAGATTACCCTCTAGAAGAAACATGGAAAAAAATAATGAATCATAATGGTATTGCCAATTGGAAGAAAGGAAGGAATGAAAGAAGGAATGAAGGAAGGAGTGCACAAACAGATAGATAGATTATTTTTTAGAATATTGATTTGTCTCACCAGAGGCAATAGCTGTATTGGACTGTGTCTCCCATTCCACACTAACGGCTGACTCCAGACCGTTACTGCGAGACACAGTCAGGAATACCGTCTTGCCACCTTCACCAGCCACCACTTCTGTGACCGTTCTGCACAGAGAGAACACACAGAGACAGCGATGAAAACTATACTGTGTGTTTATAACAACCCAGAGCTGGTAGAGAGTGTCTTGGCCAGGCCGTTGGCGGTGTGATGTGACTCAGACCTGTTGAGAGTGGGTCCAATGCGGAACAGGCCAGAAGGAGCCAGGTTCTCCAGGACTGTGACGAGTGTATAGAGTTGGTCACCCAGCCGGGCACCTCCTGTTGGACTGGACAGGGTCACTGTGAAGGTTTCATTCACTTCAGGCTCAGCATCCAGTATTGCCCAGATCTCCAGCGTCTGGAACAACACAGATCAGGCTCAGGCCAATGCTTTCTGACAACGTAACCATGAACTCATGAACTCAGGGCTCATGACTTCACAGTTCCAATTTACATCAGAGGAATCATATCAAAATGCACTTTTGTGATTAAATAATAATGCATAACAAATATTGACCACTAATATGTCATATACCCTTATAAAGCTCTGAATGCTAAGATGAGTGATCTATGAAAAGCAAAAATCATTGAACCTGTTTTTCCATGCTGAATCACAATTGAGAAACCATTGTTTAGTAATTGTTAAAGGAATACGCAGACATTTTGGGAAATATACCTATTTTCCTACTTACCCCTACCTAGACGAGATGTTCAATATCATTTTCTCCTCTGTGCGTTATTTCGCTTGTTTTTCGGATCCGAACCAGCAGAGTGGAGTGATCCGCGAACACGGAAGACGGAAGGATATTTCTGTGTTGAGCGGTTAAATAGTCCAACTGTCTAACTTCTCCATCTCTCGTTTTTCCGCACATGTATTTCAAATACACATGATACCTTGTGTAAATAAGACAGTTTTGGAGTTGCTAATGGGTGTATTTCTTCACTTTGACAGAGGTAGGCTGCTGGCTCCTATTGACTCCCAGTCTTTCAAGCCAAACAACGCACAGAGGAGAAAATTATATCGAACACCTTGTCTAGGTAGGGGTAAGTAGGAAAATAGGTCATTTCCCCAAATGTCAGCGTATTCCTTTAAGCTAGTGCATGCTTTTCCCTTTCCCTCACCTTAAACCTGACCCCGTCCTCCAGCACCACAAAGCCTTGTGATGGCATCAGGTCACCCTCTGCCAGGCTGCCGTTGGCATCGGTGATGGTGAACTGGACGGTCACGGTGCCAAACGTTCCCTCCTCGGGGCTCCGGACCACGTACAGCGTGGCCACGCTCTCGCTCAGCCCCGAAACAGACGTGGGCTCCTTCAACAGGAAATGGTCACTGCTATTGAAGGAAATGACACCGTGGCCGTCGTCGCTGGCCAGGATGCTCACGGTTGCTGTGGAAATAAAACATTAGATAGATAGTAGTTTAGCAAAATAATGTATATGTAATGTAATGTATGTAATGTAAGAGTATTTAGGTAGAAATAAATCTGATATCTGTTCTTATAAACTCAACAAAGCTCAACATCAACCATATATAGTGCTGATATATAACAACTCCTAAGAAAGCAGCAAAAAAAGTTATGTTTAGTGCAATAAAACAATGTTTTCTATCTGTATGTAAGTATACCGCAGTGGAGGCCAAATGCAAAATCCCAAGTTTCTATTCTATTCTATTCTACTCTACGTATTCTCTACTTCCTACCTGTGGTATTGCTGCCCAGCTCCAGCCCAGGGGAGGGCTTGGACAGGATCAACTGGAATCTCTCCGCTCCCTCTGGAATGACGTCGTCAATGATCTGCACTTCCACAAACTTATGCCTTTCACCATGGACGAAATGGAGCATCTGGACAGATGATAGGTGGGTTTTGAGTTAGAAATTTGATATTATGTTAGATACATGTATGTGTGTGTATGTATGCGTGGGCCAGTGCTGGTGTGTGTACTATGTGCGACTGCATCTGTGTGGCTGACCGTTTGGCTAGCGTTGTAGTCCAGTCCTTGCTGAGCCTCCAGGTTCTGAGCATAGAAGAAGAGAGAGACATTTCCATACGTCCCCTTGTTCCTGTAGGCCACGAGGGTGAGCACCCCCATCGTCTCATTCACCTCAAACCTATAAATGAGAACACATTTTCGAACAAAACATCCCTAAAACACTGGATCATTTGGATCATCAAGATGGGGGATTGGTGATGCTATCTTTGAATAAGAGAGGGAATACAAAGCAGGATGGGTGGAGGGGTCTTCTCTTACATGGTGTTTGTCCATCCAATGACTCCTCTGATTCCATCATTAGCAACAATGCTGACTTCAGCCACCATGCCCTGGGTGTCTGGGGGAAAGACAGAAAATACAAACAGGAAAACATATTTCAGATTGTCAGTGGTATAAGTACTGTCTGTAGTGAAAAAAAGAAGCATCAGCAGCAAGAGGGAACGGTAGAGGATCTAACTTCTGTCACGCCACATTTGAGCCAAGGATTATCGCTAAGAACCATCTCCTGTAAGTGGCTTGGGAGGCTGAACAACCAAGTCTTTTGGGTGGACTGATTTATAACCCCCTGAATAGTCTTCTCCCATTCACTCCACGGCCAAGACACTGGGAGGCAAGCTACGGGTTTAGTTTGGCTTTCTCTCTCTTCACCACACAGTGCTACTCAGCTCCCACCAAATCCCCAGGCTTCCTCAATCATGGAAAGCATCAATCTTACCATCCAAGCCACATAATGACTGCTGCCAAGAGAGAGGCTGTGTGTTTACTGTGTGTCTCCAGGCAGAAGGCCTATAGTATTCTGGGATTCTCCAGGCGCAGGTCTGCCTGTAGTATTCTGTCTACTCATCACTTTCTAAAGTTACCCATTCATAAATTGGACTGTGGTTTGGATTATGCAAAAAGCGTGGTAGTAACTACTAAGCCCTCTCATGATATATTGTGACATTCAGCTGCAATGTATCAGCCGAAGGAATATAAGCCTAACCTACGCGGCATCTTAGGCAAAGCGTGTGAGAATATGAATGTGTATTTTACCTGGCAATGTGCAATACACAACCTCTATTCATCAAACAGATCAAAGTGGTGAGAAAGTGGGAGGAAAATAGAAATGAAAGAAGACAGAAATTACGCAGAATATAAAAAATGCAATGTAGACCAGAGGGGAGCTACACAGGGGAAAGCGAGGAGGAAAATGACTTTTACATATACTTTGAGACTATGAGAACACAAGTGACTGCCTACAGTAGCAGAATAGACTGTCTGTATTGTAAAAACAAAACAAAAAAGAGATATTGGAAAGAGTAATTAAGGAAATGCAGTGATCAGTTCTAAGCTGGTACATTGCTCCATACCTAGCTGGGGAGCAGTGGCAAGGGTCGTGATGAGCACTGCTGATGTTATGTTGACCAAGAAGAACTCCTGCAACTCTGGAATGTCATCCTAGGAAAAGAAAAGGAAAGTGTAAGGTAAGGTAGACATCCTGCCATGCAAAATCCTTTTGATAATAACACAAGAAAGAATAAATCTGCTATATGCATAGAAAACATGTTATAATGTTACAAGAATGTTATGGAAATCCTTACATCCAGTATGGTGACAGGGATGGCAACAGAGGTCTGTCCATCCTGAAGGATAACTGAACCGGTTCTAGAGATGAAGTCCTGTCCCGGGTCAGCGAGAGCCCCCTCTACCTGGGACAAGTCCTGGAGAGAGCCCCTCACAACCTCGTAGGTGATGTTCACCGCACCTGGACAAAGACGATTTAGTTGTAATACTTAAGTAAATTAATAGTAAATCAGCATCACGACAGAGTTCAAAATGCCTCTGGAAGCAACATTAGCACAAGAAGTGTGCGTCGGGAGCTTCATGAAATGGGTTTCCATGGCTGAGCAGCTGCACGCAAGCCTCACATCACCATGAGCAATGCCAAGCGTCTGTGGGAATTTGTGCCCATATTGTATATACCAAACCCACTGACCTGAGGCTCCGAACTCCCTGTTGATGTAGATGTTTACAGTTCGGTCCTGTTCCTCCGTGGTCACCCTGAGGGAGGAAGGGGCGATGCTCAACATCCCGTAAGGTTCATCGCTGGTTTCCACGGTAACCACCGCCACGCTGCCCTGAGCGTCCAATGCCGCATGGCCTGTCACCAACACCCCTGTGTGACAGTCAGGGAGAATGAGTGAGAATATGCGAAAATACTGATTCAAAATGATTTAACAGTTTATCTTTCTGGTTATCAATTTTTTCTAAGTACTTTTAAGATGTTTCTAATGACTATATGTTTGGGCTCGCATCGTGAAGAGCTCATGTGCAATAATCATTAATAGAAAGAGGCATAGCAGTTGTATTACCAAATGTTTGTATGTTGGACAGGATAACTTTGTATTCATCTTTGTCCTCTGGTGTGGCATCATCAAGCAGCTGCACAACTATGGTGTCATTCAGTTCCCCCTTAATACAAAAGTAGATATTACATCACTTCAGCTGGAGATATCAAAAATACAGAAAATATATATATATATTTTTAAATCACTCAAGATTTACCCTTTTGCTAGCTGATAGCCTCAACCAACCTCACAAAACACCAAAGAAACTCAACAGCTGGCCTTTTTTTTTATTTTTTTTATTTTTTTACTATTTACTATACTACTATACTATCTACTACTTATCTTACTATTACTATTACTATTAGGTTTCTTACTATCACTATACTGTCTATTTAACCACACATTAACTGTTCTATGCTCTCCGTACAGTGTTTTACCTGAGTGAAGTGAAGTATTCCTGAGGTCTGAGTGAAGGTCCTGTCCACCAGGGGTCCCTGAATGGTCCAGTCCACGGTGACATTACCCAGCCCTGGAGCTGTCCTCAGCACTAACAAGGACTGCCTCTCACCTGTAATACAAAGCCTGACTCAGTCAGTCCTGCGGGTCAAAGCCTGGGTTCAGGACCAATCTTAAGTACTCTGTCTTCTTTTTGCCTTCTCACACTGTATGAATAATATTAGCGCAATAATGAAAAAACGATGAAGAATCAGAACGGTATGGCGCAATATGAGGAGCAACATTTGATCAATTTCCTACATGTCTAATTGAGTATGACCCATACATGTAGTAAGTAAGTAAGTAAACCTTTATCTATATGACACCTTTCTAACCAAAGGTGTTTCACAAATTCACAATAATAAAAGAGGAAGTGCCAAGACAAAATAAACTAGACAAATATATACAATACAGTATATATTGGATATGTCTAAGTTGGATAAGTTTATAGACTTCTAATGTGGACTGTGCAGGTTTTCTTATAGATCCAGCTGGAGGCTCAATCCATTAGCATGTGGTGTAATTCAGCATAGGCAGACTTCAGCTGCTCTGTCATGCATACATAACGCCATACAGCCGCATGTGCCATCTGCTTCCACACGCTCTCACTACTATTACAGCATTCCCGTAAGTGTATAATGTGCGTCCTTGTGAAGACGAGGGGGGTCGGAATACGAGCATGATGAGGTGCACCGAAATACACAACACACACACACACACACACACACACACACA
>CABFOP010081451.1:0-10671 GCA_900683385.1 Anoplogaster cornuta
ATTGCAGTGCCTTCTCAAATTGTACTCCTTTGCTAAGGCAACAGACTCGTGACAGAGCAAACACAATGACTTTGTTCCAACATGTACAAATAAATATTTCTCAGTCCACTCACTATTAAACTGCCTATTTTCATCATCAACTTTTTTCCACTTTAAAGGTATAATAGGTACGATTTTTTACCTCAGTAGCAGCAAGCGAAGAGCACCGAATCCCAGTGCCGAATCCCCACCCGGTGTGCGGGCAGGTGTGGGAAATGTGGTGTACGGAAGACCGCTTGCCCGGTGTCGCTCTGGGAACGGTAACGGCCCCAGTCGCGTCTATGTCTCGGATTTGGGTTTCCGGGTTGTTTGGGAATACAAGTTGACAGGCAGATAGGCCATCTAATCATTTCTGAATGAAATTATTGGACAGACTTATTACAGTATTGTGACTGCTACAGACACCAGATTTTTTCCATTTTTTTTCAGAGCACTTGAATTATTGATTGCTGTCGGGATATAAAGACAATTTCAACAAATATAACAAATATTCTCAAAACATTACCTACTCGACCTTTAAGGTAGAGGGACATTTTGCTGCAACATTTAACCAATTTGCTAGCTAGCACACACTGACGCACAACGCCTGACAGCACTCAGAGGTGGGAGAAAGAGGAAAAGCATCTCCTATTGGACAAAATGTGACGGTGCATTCTTGCCCAGAAACAGCCAAAATGTCCGGCGGGCCGCCAGTTGAAGAGGCCTGATATAGAGGTTTCTATTTTATGGTAAATCAGGGGGAAAACTTGTTTGAATGCATGCATGTATGCAAAGCACTTTGTTCCATCTACACAAATTCACAAAGGGATTTTGAAAAGGCAAGGGAAGGGAATAAGGCAGAGGCGTCTTTTTCATTTCAGTGAATGTCCTTGCACGTTTTCACACAATAAAGTTTCTGAATAAAGATGATGCTACTGAAAGTAGTTTATTTGAATGACATACTGTTATGCCCTATTATTAGAGTTTCAATATAGTAGTGATACTTACAACATATTGCGGCCATAAGAATTAAGTAGTATACATGTTAATAAAAATCCCATCATAGTCATATGAAAATCATCTTTTAGGAGGATTTGAAGTATAGTCAGGAAGTTGACCGTGCCCTGTGACTCAGGGGGAGATGGAACCATAATTTCTCTTTTATTTGGTTCTCATCTTGCATCTGAAAGATAAGACATTTACAAAACATTTACAGAACAAAAATTACTATACACTTTTGTACTGCTAGGCTTGAAAGGGTTAATTCAAACAAGTATGAGCTGTAAATAAAGAACAGTAATAAAAAATTTTTTTACATACAATACAACTGCACGTCCATGGTTAAAGTCTCCAGGTGGATGTTGCTTACTCGAATTGTGAATAGTTTGTTGATCATTGGGACTGGGATATTTTTTACTCCTATATTAAATAGAGGAAAAACACAAGTTTGCCCATGGAAAATATTTTTTGAAAGGCATTATCCCCAAACAGTACCGAGCAAACGGTTGTGAAAGTGGAGAACTAATGAATGCTGCTTGGCCTTCCTTCACTCTAAGAACAGAGTATGGGGCTTTGAAAAGAGAACTGAATGGCATACATTGCTGTGTTCATGTCAATGTTTGCATTCAAAGGGGTACACTTTTTATTCTCCTATGCTTGATTGGCTCTATGGTGGGCCAAACAAATTTTACTTGAGCCTGCATTTACAGGTCGGCACAAAAGACATGTTTCAAAGCCAATATCAAAACCAGCACACCCAAACATCAGGTGAATATATCTTTGGATTTGATATTACCAGTCCAATGTGATTGCAAACAATAAAATGTGAATATGATGTATTCTTAAAATGTACATTTTTGTGTGCTGTGTTTGACAAATACAAATCAGACCACAGCGGTGCAACATATTGGAGCACTGAATACCCAGAGAAAAACAGCATTAAGGAGGAATAGTGTTTAATAAGATGGGAGTCTGGGATAGACTCCAACCCACCCCATGACCCTGAAAAGTAATAAGCAGGTAAAGAGAATAAATATTGTACATAATGTTTTGTCCCAGTAGGTTCTACTACTGCTGCTATTTAGCCCTTTAATGCTGCCATCCATAATTCTTTCATACTTTGATTCATACATTTCTACATAACAGTTTCCAGTGTTTCAATTGCCGGTTCCATTTGCTCTATTTTAATTGATATTATATTTTTCTCTGCTGTATCCTATTATTAGTTGCTGCTGACAAATTCCTCACAGAAATCCAAAAATTGTAATCTTATTTTATGTTCACAAATACTGATTTATTTGACCACAATTATAACATACACATCTGGACTTGATAAAGGATGCCATAATCTGCTATGTTTGTTGCCGCGCCACTCATTTGCGTTGTTTATCTCTCCAGCCTCACTGTTGATATTGCATATTTTGCCTGCATCTGCTGTGATGCATCATTTTTGAATGATTATTTTGTAAAGTATGACTTCTTCAGTAAGTGCGGCTATTGTAACTGTAACTGTAAATGAGACAAAACAATGCAAGATTTTATTTTTTGTTTTTCACATCAGATGTTGTGATGAGACAAATTCAGCACAACGGACAGGTCTGTTAATTAATGCCATATTCTCACCTCGTACTCATAGCAAAGGCTCAATTTTGTTACATACATGCTTCTCTGATGGCACAATAATGTCAGCTACCAATGGAAATTGACATGATCTGAATGATCTGAACATGTGTGTGTATTGTGCAACAAGATATTAATGGTACTCATGTTTTGATGCTGGGGGGAGCCAAATTCACAGGGCTAATTGTCAAAATGCCTCTTCCCTCTCGAGCACTGCAAGACTTGAGGGCACTTGTTTTCCTCTTCTGCTCTGATGATACAATAACTCCAAACAAGTTTGCAGCCTCAGGAGTGATGGCACTCATAAGCATGTATCTGGATCACCAAGAGCCAATGGGATCTATAAAGCTCTCAACAATGCGATATTTATCTTACAGTGCAGTTTCACCTACAGTACATGTCACACTCTCAGCTTGTAATGTTTGGCAGGCATAAGGTTAAGATTTGTCACATTAAAAGGCTATCAGGTCAGTGGGAGCACTGATGTAACATGGGTTTTGTAATGCACTGTAACTGATTTTAGGGTTAGGGCCATGAAAATATTCCATATTGAAGTTTCATTATTTATTTTCCAAATCGGTATGATACAGCTTCAAAGAAGCCTTACTACTATGTTAGAGTATGTGCAGACCAGCACTGTTGCCACCATCCATAACCAAAGGTCATTCTTGGGATTGGGTGAGGGAGTAAGCGACATTGCATGCCCTGCTGGAACTACCCACAAAGCTTAGCAGGGCTGCAGTTCATCTGCCAGCCGTTCGTGTCAGTGGCTAATAACGGCTTTGAAACCTCAGCAGTAAATAAACGATGGCAGGCAGTCAGGGGTCTGTTGATTCAAGCTGAGCATTAGCATTTCTCCTCCATGCTAATGGCTGACCCTGTATTCCCCCAGTGAGGACTAGCGAGCGTGCTGGGCTCCCAGACAACAGGCGGTGTTAATGACAGTGAGTCCAACCAATCCCCCCACTGTGTCTTGGGCTAATCTGGTTTGATCACCTCTGCTAACATGTCTATTATCAACAGATTTCAGCCATCAACATGGAATTACATTAATGCCACTTCCTGTGACCCAGCTGCACCAATCATGGATGTGTGTGTGCGTATGTATGTTAACATGCGTATTCCCTCAGGACAAGGGGGGAAATGGAAATGGCTGTGTAGGGTGAAGATTTGTGAAATAAATGCAATAAAGTTTACTAGCCTGACACAATGCATCTCCATTTCAGAGGCCCAAACACTGAGAAGAGCCATCTCACTCACCCAGAGACTACCAGGTCCCTGCATGGATAGTAACAAGACACTGCGGCAACTCCCTCAGATCATTTAGTATTATTTGTGCATTCAGGGGAAGATGCAGAGCAGGAAATCTGTGGATGTGTGGCAGGCAGGCAGAGCCACATCTCTTGTGGCTGTGGGAGAGCGCACCATGAATAAATTTAGCACCGTCCCCAGGAGATTGCCTTCAATCACGGAGCATAAGGTGCCAATGCTGCGCCCTGTGTGCATGGAGCACCGAATTACCTTTTGCCAGATTGCTGAGCTGAGTCTAATAGGACTGGGGAACAGGCTGAAGAGGACGGACTGCTAATTAATCTGGCCAAAGTCAGAACCCATGTTTTGACTCACCCTGTTGACAACTGGTCAAGTTCAGTCCAGGGATACCTGTAGAGTCATGAGCTAGTTTCTCAAGACTGGATGGATAGAAAAGTAAGCTTGAGACTACAGATCCCAAAATAAATGACAAAAAAACAAATACACAAAATATATACAGTACATATATACTGTGCATGTATACAAATAATAACTATATGTGCGTATTTGATTTTGATGTCTATAATACTGTAGGTACTGACAAAATAGACCATACCATAAAAATGTATCAAACAACAAAACAGCATTATTAAGCTTCAAACACATATTTGATAATGTAATGTACATGGAGTCATAACCATAACATAACAGAATTGTTATGGTTAGGTAAAAACTCTGAAGGCACAATGATGTGTAATCACCAAAGCATTTTATGTACAGTAACAACATGAAATGTACCCAGGGAATCCTATGACATCTGAACCATAACATTAAAGGCCACATCCAGTACTCCATTGACGCTGAAATATTAAAATCTCAATTTACATACAAATTTCCATGCATCTAAAAGCAAAAACTCTTTACAAGCCATTTCCCCATTTTGAATAATGGTTTCTGAGATCCAGTTAATTGACTAAACAAAGACATGACTAGTGCATTAAAGCAATTGTTTATTGCCGCTGAATCATGGTGTATGTATAATTTTGCTGTAAATGGTTATTAACTGATACAGAAACCATGGATTTGTATAATAGCTGGTAATCATTCCACCTCAGAATGTGTTTTCTCCCTCATACACAGGGTTAAAGAATTACTGTGTAGTCATTTCCATTTAGCAGGTCACAGAAATTGATTTGCTGCCTAAGGAATGTTTTTTTCCTGCTGTGCTTCAGTGCTGTGGTGGCATTCCGCTCACATAATCAAGGATGAGCGCTGCCTGTCTACCCAATCTACTACTTCGTCCCACAGGGAAAACTGACTTGCAACAGGAAAACCTGCATGAATACTAATTTGCCTACTTGGCTTTAACAGCTTTGGCAAGCCCATCTCATAGGTATTTGCAGAATATGATGCCTTTCCATATTAATTACCCCTTCTGAAAATAGGGACAGCAAGAGAGAGAGAGAGAGAGAGAGAGAGAGAGAGAGAGAGAGAGAGAGAGATGGGATCACGGGAATAACTCTAAGCGGGGACTCTCTGCTCTCCATCCTAAATACGGTTAATTATAATGTGATTTGAAGCATCTCAAGCAGGAATCTGGCGCTCTAGTGTTGGAGCTCTGACCAAAATACCAAATAACCGTGTCCTCTTCCGGTGTGTCCTCATCAGATGTTGACATCTGATAGCCAGAATTTACTCATGCTTGGAAAGCCTATAGGGCAAAACACCGTCTTGGCTGATATTTCTTCATGTGTCTCATACCAGTTAAGGGAGATCATGGCCAAGAGCACAGAGAAGTTCATCATGCTCCGCTAAAGTTACCGTTACCACCACCACAATCTCTAACCAAGCGAGATGATTAATAAAGTACACAGGTTACCAAAACTCCAGGTTACCAAAGGTCCAATAAACAAGATACTTGTGAGTCCATGTGACTTTTGTGGATAAGTCCTGCGGCACGTTCAATCTGAAAACGGTGTGCACCAGTTTGCTACAGTTTCCGGGTTGAACGACATGTTTCCTCGAAACGGTGTGAAACGGGATTTAAGGTATGTTTTCTCTCGTTTGGTGGGTGTGTCAGAGGTGTCACCCAATCAGCAGCAACGTGTATATAAACTCCGCCGTATTAAAAAGGCAGTGCGCACAATGGATCCAACTGCGTCCACTGCAGTTTGGTGTTGCAACAGTAGAAGACATTAGAAGACATATTTGTATCTTTTGCTATTGTATGTACCATTGTGGACACTTTCATAAACTTTTCTACTCCACACAACAGGGCGTTCAACGCACCACCATTTCCGTTTAAATAACCATTTTGCTACGTTTTGTCGGGGCTGAACGCAACCCTGGTTCACCTGTAGTCGGGCTGTGTGAACCTAAACGAACCAAATACAAAAAGGTAACTAAGTAAACTTTTCCACAATAGTTCAGACCAAAGAAAACAAGCTGTAGGTGTGATCACCGAGAGGGAGGGAGAGAAGATACAGCTACATAAGGTGTTAAAGTAATGGAATGGAATGCTAACCATGCTAACAAGCCATTTTTCAGGAAATGGAAGGGAAAATATGGACACTGCTTTTTTAATACCCAACTAAATCTGAAAATGTCAAGGTTTTTCATTTAGGCTACAACAGTGGGAGGGACTTCAGCTTTGTTTTGGTACCCAAATTAGTGGCAAATGGAGACTGTATTATGGCCATTTACAATCAATATTACAAAAATATAGGCTTGTATTCAGTGTTCAAATGCTCTATGGACATGTAACAGCAAACCAGACGGACAAGGTATCCAGCAGTACACAGGAGCAACTCGCTGCTGTTATATGCCCATTGAAATCCTCCCTAAAGCATCACCATAATAAGGGCTTAAGGCGTCCACGCTGAACAGATTTTCATTTGGCCCTTTGTGTCGGAGAATCTCACCTGGTCTTTGGAGTGGGGGACAGAGGGGAGCAAACCTTGCTGCCCCGGCTTGGCGCCCCGGGTATGGAGAGACAGGCTTCCTCTGTAACCCACTCTCTCATTCACAGACATCATTCATGTGCAAATCACCCTTGGGCCTATTGTTCACCCCACGGCGCTTTCAGATACTTGCTGAATCAAGTAATAAATGTAATGGCAGGGCTCAAGATATGTTCCATATAGTTGCAAGAGGATAATAAGACTCAGAGCTCTCAGATTTGTTCAGAGTTGGACGCTAACTTATTACAACTCTTGTCATTGCTACTATGATCAAGTTAATTTTGGGCTTAACACAAAAAAAACGTAATAGATAGAAGCATTTATTTGAGCAAGAAAAGTTCTATGATGCTTGCAGAGATATAAACACTACTGAAATGTTTCATAGAAGAAAAGAAGTAGGCTGCTACGACTTCAGTTGAACTTTACCCAATTCAGAGTATTTACTAGAAAACGATTCAAGTAAAAGACTAGCTAACCAAAGAACACTCAATTACTTACCAATTCCTGAATGTAGCTGCATGTGTGAATGGTGAAAATCACTAACAGTGCCGGAAAGGTTATCCCGGTAATTTAACTATGTGTGAAAGGGGCTTAAGTTACCATGAGCAAAAACGTCGATGCAGTGTGTTTTAGCACAGCTTTTTGATGGGTTGTTATCGGTTATTAATATTTGGTCATAACACAGTAGCAGTCATGGGAGGTAAAATAGAGACTTTAGTTGCATATGCCAGATCACACTCACTCTAAAAAATAAAGCAGTAAATTAGAAATAGTGACATAAAACAGTTTTCAAGTTGCAGCAAAGCACAGACCAAAATCAGAAAAATATAGTAACATGAGTAGATTACTAGTTACTTTCCATCTACTGAGGAAAAAAATACTCTATACCTCTTGAAGAAAATATTTCTGTAATGTTTCCACCTCTGTGTTTGTTCTCTCTTCAGCCAGTCTGGTGTATAAAACTGAACCTATTTGTGTTGCAAACTACAACCCAGGGTTGATGATGATGCATCATCGTCACATTACAACATAGACAAAATATGTCCCACATGGTGGTTACTTTACGGTGACTAGCAGGCCATACCATACTTGAAGAGCTGTAAATCAACACAAGTTAGATTAAGTTAGCCCAGTAATAATTTGCAGTAACAATTTGTCCATTATTGTTATTATTATTGTTATTAATGAACCAGCAATAAAAGTATTTTTTAGCAGTGGTAAACGTTTTAGCATTAAAAATCACAATTACTGAATAATATATTGCACTTAAAATGAAAACGTACATCATAACTAACCTTTAATTAAGCGTGAGTTACTGTTATTTAATGTCATATGTTTCTTATTTAACCAGTCAGACTGACTAAATATACATTCTTATTCACAGCAACAGCCTGGGGGTTAGCTGCAGATGTATTGCTGAAATTTGAATCATAGCTGTAGCAGCACAACATAAAACATTAATATAAATAGCAGCCCAGTCCGGTGTAAGAACACCACACACTTGCCTTGGAGATACAGCTTGATTAAGCTTTCCACACTGATTATTATTTATTTATTTTTTACAAACTCTGTTGATCAGTAAAAAAAAAAGAAAAAAAAGATTGTTTAATTGTATATGATGGTGCCTGATGGTGCCTTTTTGAAAAGGTCCAAGCTTGTATAATCAAAAGCACAGCCTTTTGTCTCTTCAACACACATACCCAAAGAAGCTGCCGAAGAGGCCACATCAGAATGAATGAATATTTAATTGAGGCCTATTGAGGCAGAGGATCAAAATGACCTTGCTTTAAATCATTATTCTCTGATAAAAATAAAAGTGTGGTAGGGGAAAATGGAAGGTGCACACTCGAGAGCCTCGGTTTGTCCAGCAAGCGGGAATAAATTACACAAACATCCACTATTCAAATATCAGACCAAAACAACAAAACAAAACCATCATCATTGTTAGAGCGTGTATTTAACTTTGCCACTTGCTTTCATCTGTCTTCTCCCTCTTACTGACAATACTAAATTCTTCTAAGAACCAAAGACTGAAATGCATAATACTCATTGTGAAACCAGATAACCTACTGAGGAAGAGACAATTTAGGCTTTTCAACAAGACACCATTGCTCTAGTCTGGATTGTCGGGTGTACCAAACTGGTATTAGTCTCCCATTGGCCGACTGACTCCACTGACTCTCCTCCCCTTCTGGTATCGGGTTACCGCTAGCGAGACTACCACTTGCGTGCTAGCGAGACTACAGCTAGCGTGCTAGCGCTACCGTTTTAGCGCCGCCCAAGACCATTGTGATTGTTTTAAAGAAATGCAAACAA
This sequence comes from Anoplogaster cornuta, assembly GCA_900683385.1. Taxonomy (NCBI): domain Eukaryota; kingdom Metazoa; phylum Chordata; class Actinopteri; order Trachichthyiformes; family Anoplogasteridae; genus Anoplogaster; species Anoplogaster cornuta. The sequence continues at coordinate 9,165 of CABFOP010081451.1, forward strand.
GCCAGCGTTTTTTCCCCCCAATTCCAGAATGTTTGCGGGTCCAGCCAGACGTTTCTCCAGCGCTGTGGAGATGGGTCTGTCTAGCGAGACTACCATTGCTCCAAAATTGTGAGAGAAATCAACATACTGCAACCTGATCTCAAATGTTATTTGTAGACATGTCAAATATACTGTTATGCTGTGGTACATCTACTGTTTTACTGCCTAAATACACTATTAGTGCAGGTGCTTTCCTGTTGGACACCACAATTTAGACACATGCATGATTCTCAACCACCAGACACCAATCACAGAAGTTAACTTAGTGTCCAAATTACTCCTTCCTACTGAAAGACATCTTAACAAAAAGGAGGTCAAATCTGGACTAACCTCACTCCTGGCATCCAACAGTGAAGCTTTAAAAATGCAGAATTTCTATGAACTGGAAGATATTTCACTCAGAAACTTCTAGCACACCACATTGAAAGGGATAGGCTTACATAAATCAGGTGTTGTAAGTTTGCTTTCTAAAGACAAATGCGATAGCATATTTATGGCCTGTCTATAAAGAGTAGTAGAGTCTAGTAACTGTATAACAGAAACTAACTGCTGTCCAGGTTCCAAAGTAAAGCGCAATTATACAGTATTTCCCAGACCCACAATTATCTGCCTTGACACTTGTGTGGGGCATGAAAGCTCTTCGAGTTCAAAGCAGGCAGTACTTCCCAAAATTGAAAAGCGAAAATCTTTGTTCTACAGCACTGTCAACAGTGCTGTAGAAAGCAAATGATTCAATGAAGTGCTATTCAACTTCTTTGTGAAATCAAAATGTCATCAACTCTAAACGATGAATATAAAAAAGGTCAATTCTGCAGTTTGTCAGAAATTTCAGCCATACCAGGACAGGATTCCCCCATTGTTACTGGACATGTACAGGTTGGGGCCTTTGCGGTTACAGGCTTTAGGGCAGGAAATGTTATAGCTATGTAATACATCAATGGCAAATGTCAGGTATTGATGTCATTTCCTCATAATTAAAGAGCAAATTCTACTTTTTAGACTGACCATGTTGCACAGACATTAAAAATACATAAAGGGAGAAATTCACATTAGATCTTAAAGGTAGTACAAGCAATTCTGAAAGTTCTTTGTTTACCTTATTAACTGCGACAGAAGAGTTGCGCCGCACGGTGCCGAAATGTGGACCGGTGTGGTAAATGTGGTGTCCAGAAGTCTGCTTGTCCAATATAGTTCAGTTACGGTGTTTCAGTACAAAACTCCATAGCGCGGGGAATCGCAAAAACTCGGCTTCCTCGTTAAGGCTCGTTAATTTCCTGAATACTTTCCTCGGTTTTCAGCAACCAAAGAACGCCGAATTATATCACCGAAGTTCACCGACGTGAGTGAGAGTGTTGTAAATGTGGTGTCCAGAACTCTGCTTGTTCGTAGTATCTTGGTTAGTGTTTTTTAGCGACAGAAGTCCCCTCCACCATAGTCCAGTGTTAAACAGTGTTAATTACTCGACTCT
>CABFOP010081462.1:0-10095 GCA_900683385.1 Anoplogaster cornuta
AGAAGCGCGCAGTGTCGCGAGCAGAGGAAGGAGGGGGAAAATCAGCTTCAGCGCGCGCTAGTGGTGCGGGGTCACGAACTATGACCTTTAACAGAAGAAAACCAAAACAAATATTTTATAAAATAGCAGAGAACTATAAATCTGTGGTCCCCAAATCCCAGAGGTAAGTCTTCACCGCAGGTTTAAAACCGTAGAAGTCTCATTGAGATACTGGATGATAAAAGCGCATTAGCTAATGTTCCTGCTAGCTTGTTAGCTAGCGGTGCAGAGCTCCCTCCTAGCCCGACTCTGGCGGCTGGGGAACCCGGGAGGGACGTGAAGCACCGGGCGCTGCAGCCATCATCTGTGTTATTCTGCCTGCAGCGATATGCTTGTAAAACATTAAACACTCAGTCGTGCATATGTGACATGTGACACCATCATTGACTTAACCTGAACTAACATCTGCATGCTAGAATGAAGAATCCAGGGAGGCATATTGTACTCTTGCAGCAGCATTTCTTGCGTTTTCTTGAATTAGCCCCCCAGCTAACATGGGAAGCTGTAGTTTGTGTGGATGAACTCGACCCTTTTACCTTTGCCATCCCGGGGACAGGAGAGGGGTGAAACATTGAATGCGGCAACGGAGAAGCATGACTTTATTCACAAAAGCTTTTTTTTTTCCATTTACTACATCAACACGTGTCCACTGGATTCATAAGAAAAATACTAATCATAACGTTACATTTAATAAGGCTTCGCCACTGTTATTGGCTGGTTGCCAGAATCTCCATTTTGTTCTGTGTTTTGATGTGTTTGGAAGGAAGTGTAGATTGATATTCTGTTCGACCAATCAGCAAACACATCCAAGGAGCATGCTCCTTTCAGCCAACGAGGCTGTGGGCCTAATGCAGGCATGGATATATATCACTTTTCACTATATTCTATAAATGTGTATTCTTTATTATAATCTCAAATCACCAAAAAATAGATGCATACATGGCTGTTTCCTGCTGTTGTAACGCCCAAATTTCCCCCACCGGGGATTAATAAAGTCTATCTTATCTTATCTTATGGAGGTCAGTAACCAGTCATTACCTCTGTATGAGGAGAGCCTATCACATATTGTGAGCAAATATGGGATAAGAATAGAACATTGCACTCGCCATGGAAATGAGCAACATAATCAACTATAGTGTGGTCACCACTCACAACTGTATGTGGGTTTTTAATTACCTTTAAATTGGAGGGGAAATGTCCATGATGGATTGCATTCAGATTGTACTGAGAAAGTTCAGACAAGTTGTCTTCAATAGAGACTAGGTATGTAACGTAAGGTTCCTGACAGATAAAACCTTTAATTTAATTTTGATACTGTGTATCTTCTGTGATCTACCAGCATTCGCATTCTATTCATCGAATGCTCAGGCCACAGCATTGACCAGTTCCTTTCTGACAGAGTTTGTGGCTCTGCCTCTGTGGCTGACAAATGTCTTTGGCATTCCTCCAAACAGACCTCACTAATGACCTTACATCATCATGACAATCAACCTGAATCTGCTTGCTCTGCAGAAAGTGGCCTCTGATCAGGCCAGGCCAGAGAGAGAGAGTTTAGAGATGCACAGTCGGGTAGAGATATGGGCTGGGGGTCATATTGACTGTGGCCTATTCCATGCTACCTGTATGATTTGCTTTTGGAGGCAAAACTGTCTGAAAAATGGCACAATCACACTGGGTGTGTGGCTGGTGGATGCTGCATTTTTGTTGCCATAGAGATATGGGCCACTTCTGACCTTCAGTAGAGAGTTCTCCCTGAGTTTACAAAGACTACTGCACCACTCACTTGGCCTGTCTGGGTTTGGCTGTTCTCTACACAGGTCTTTCATCCGTGTTTATGTGAATATTTCTGTTTTTGCAGTAGAAAAGCCTGTGGTTTGCACATAGACACAAGTACAATATGTTTGTGTTATAGATGTGTTGTTCAAGACATAACTTGCATAATAAGCATGCTGAAATGTGTTGCAAATTGTGTCAACCTCTCCTTCAGATTCAATAATGAGTGGGTCTCCGCAGCGCTTTCAGGTCATCTCTACTGAGTCTGCTACAACACCACAGCGAATACAGGTAATTGTTGTATGCTGAACGTCACTCGGCTTCAGAGAGAGTGGCACCGCTGCCACCTGTTGACATCATCCTCTTACTGCATGCCAGCAATAGTAAACTAAGCCATGCATGCAGATTTGTTGATGTAACTCACATGCATGAATCTCCCATCTTCTCTGCCAATATCCATCCTTCTTTTTCTCTTTATTCTTCACTCCTTTGCTGCCTCTCTCTCTCTCTCTTTCTCTCTCTCTCTCTCTCAGATTGTAACTGACCAGCACACTGGTCAGAAGATCCAGATAGTGACAGCGATGAACCCGTCCAGTGCTCCCAAGCAGCAGTTCATCCTGACCACGGCTGACAGCTCAGGGACAGGCAAGGTGATCCTGGCCTCCCCAGACAGCCATAACACCAAGCAGCTCATCTTTACTGCTGCAGACAGTCTGATGCCGGGCAGGATCCAGGTACACATTGCTCTATAATACCACCCCAAAGCTTAGTACATAGTGTTATGGTATTGTTGCCAATATACTGGTATGTTACAGTGTGCCTACTCTGGATTTCCGTATTTTATAGCTGTGGCGTTACTGTAAATGTTCTTACAGCATAGTAACCATTATGCCACCATTGTATTAAGGTGAGACACAGGATCAGTGGCCAGTGTTTGACTGTACCTTGTTTTTCAGATTGTCACAGATGCTGTGTCAATGGAACGGTTGCTAGGGCAGTCAGGGGATTTGAGCCGACCACAGCCAGTGGAGTACTGTTTGGTGTGTGGAGACAAGGCTTCAGGTACTCAAGTGTACAGTTGCATACCTGGACATGCGATGCCTTGTACACATCTTGACTGATGCAGCCTGATACTAAAGTATTCAGACAGTATGATGTAGTGCAGCATGTCACCAATCTGTCACACACACACACAAAATTATTCACACACACTACTAGCTTTCTTTGTGTTCAGGACGTCACTACGGAGCGGTCAGTTGTGAGGGCTGTAAAGGCTTCTTCAAGAGGAGCGTAAGGAAGAACCTAACCTACAGCTGCCGCAGTAAACAAGACTGCGTCATCAATAAACACCACCGCAATCGCTGCCAGTTCTGTCGCCTGAAGAAGTGCCTTGAGATGGGGATGAAGACTGAGTGTGAGTTTGCACACAGTAATACCCATAGAAACACAGTTACACTCAGACGTAAGTCAGGTTAGTGTGTGTGGGCTAGCGTAGTGACTAGGGAGTAGTGAGTGGAGAAATCATTCTTTAACTGAAGGACCCATATCAGCAACAACTGTCCTGCTGAAATGTCCAGCAGCAGGCATACTGTCCTTTAGTTGACCCCGATTCAGACATTAAGTCTGCTTTGTGCGTCTTTAGCTGTACAGAGTGAGAGGAAGCCCATTGAGCTGGTGCCCAGAGAGAAGCACGGCAACTGTGCTGCCTCCACCCAGAAGATCTACATTCGCAAGGACCTCAACAGCCCGCTCATCGCCACGCCAACCTTCATCTCCGACACAGAGACAGATGGATCCAGGTTAGTGGAGGTCTTGCCTCCAAAGAAACCTCAGAAGTTTCTGTCCCATCTTTACGCTGTTGATGTTGTGTATGTGGGCTTTTTACACCGTGGTAGGATTTGGGGTGTAAGTGGTGGTTCACAGTTTTTCCAGGGACCCTCACAAATACATTCATACTTTAAACTACTGTGTTATCATATCAGCCTGTTGTTGATAGATACTCTGTCTCAGCAGATCCAGCCTGCTGGACCAGGGGATGCTGGTTAACATCCAGCAGCCTGTCATCCAGACCGATGGAAGCTTGCTGCTGGCCACTGACTCTAAGGTACAGCTGCCACTGCCATTAGGTTTAACTTCTGCCTGCTCTGCTGCTGTCTGCCTCCTTCTCCTCATTGTCATAAGAGAATGGTCTTTCAGGAAGAGATAAAGCAAGGTCTTGATATAGTTGCATTTTGCAACTACTAAATGTAATTGTCTGTATTAGGGGCTCAAAAAAACAAACAAAGTGGTCTGTACTTAAAAAAGGGGGCAGATTTATTTTTTACAAATGTATTAAATTCAGTCTTCATTCAGCCCTGTCCTGTTTTATAAAGAAGCTTTTGTTTTGCTTTTCCAGTGCAGGCCACTATATTTTATTTGTTGTGTTTCTGCATTTGATCTTGTTATGTGTATTGCTTTGACCTGTATTTGACCCAGGTGGAAGCGACCTATAATCTTTACTAATGATGGATAATAATATGTATAATTACATATGTCCTCTGCAGATGGAGTCAGGGCAGGGGGACTTGGGGACGCTAGCCAATGTTGTGACATCACTGGCCAACATGAGTGACTCACTAAACGAGAACCTAAACAATTGTAATACCTCAGACAGCCAAAGGGAGGCGCAATCTGCCAGTGAGATAACACGGTCAGTCAGCAGTGCAATGACTTAAAATGTGTTTAAATATACCCCCACTGAGCTCCCAGTCAAGAAAATGTCCTTAAACAATTTTACTCATGAGATAAAACTAAAAGAAATGCTACACATTTAAACCAGAGGGTCACATTTATCCCAGACCCGTTTGGCATTCAAATGTATGTCAGAATAATTAATTTATGCTATAAATATGTAAATCTGTGTGTGTGTGTGTGTGTGTGTGTGTGTGTGTGTGTGTGTGTGTGTGTGTGTGTGTGTGTGTGTGTGCGTGTGCGTGTGCGTGTGCGTGTGCGTGTGCGTGTGCGTGTGCGTGTGCATTATACACAGTGCCTTCGACACCCTGGCCAAAGTCCTGAACCCACCAGAAGCCGGGATGGGACAGTGCCTGGCAGATAGGTCAGAGTGCGTCAGTGGAGCGACCATCCAGCTGATTGGTCGAGACCAGGAGACCCCCATCATCGAGGTGGAGGGGCCACTGCTTACAGACAGCCATGTCACTTTTAAGGTAGGTGGCGTGGCTGGTCAACTCATACAGCTAACTACCAAAATAGCTGTATGAGTCTCCTCCTTCTTTATTTTGTCATCTGTAGGTAGTCATCGGTCAAATAAGGACTCAGGATTTTTTTCCTCAATATATCCATACCTTTGTCTGTTTTCTCTTTGCTTCTTTCCTCTAGCTGACTATGCCCAGCCCCATGCCTGAGTATCTGAATGTACACTACATCTGTGAGTCCGCATCCCGCCTCCTTTTCCTCTCCATGCACTGGGCGCGCTCCATCCCTGCCTTCTCAGCTCTTGGGTGAGATTGCTTTTGGCACAAGGACTCTTAAATGATACCCTTAAGTCAATAACATTGCGGGCTCCTCTGTGTTTGTACATTTTCCAGCAGTTCAAGAATAAGAATAGAGTGCGTTATCGACTATCCGTGGACCAATACTCTGTCTCTCTCACTCAGTCAGGAGGCAAACACCAGTTTGGTGCGAGCCTGCTGGAACGAGTTGTTCACCCTGGGTCTGGCTCAGTGCGCTTATGTGATGAACCTGTCAACCATCCTAGCTGCCATCATCAACCACCTTCAAAGCAACATCCAGGACGGTATGGCCCTCAGACCTCGTCATCACTTTACAGTATGACACACATGTGGGTGTGATGAAATGTGATTTTTTTGCTATTCTTGTTACCATAACCAGTTAGGTCTTAAAACCCCACAATGACATCGGGGGAGGACTATGGATGTGTTATGTGCATTCCTCAGACACCACTGATGCAATTTTGACGAATCTTTGGGAATTGATGCATCTCACAACTGCAGTCCAGCATATTCAAAATAACATTGATTGGCCTAACAGAACTTGCCTGCTCAAATAAAGGTTAAACAATGAAATGATGAATGTTCATACTCTAAACTTGGGTATTCTCCTCCATCTCAGACAAGGTTTCGGGGGAGAGAGTGAAGCAGGTCATGGAGCATATCTGGAAGTTGCAGGAGTTCTGCAACAGCATGACGAGGGTGGAGACAGACAGCTATGAATATGCCTACCTGAAGGCTATAGTGTTGTTCAGCCCCGGTGAGTGTGTTTAGAAGAGCATCTGAACTTGTTTTTTTAATCAAGGTTATATTGGAGTTGGGGTGGCATCGTGGCTCAGTGGTTACTACTGTCGCCTCACAGCGAGAAGGATTGGGTTTGATTCCCAGCCCCGGTCCTTTCTGTGTGGCGTTTAAATGTTCTCCCCGTGTTTGCATGGTTTCCTCCAGATGTTCCAGTTTCTTCCCACAGTCCAAAGACATGCAGGTCAGGCGGATTAGAGACTCTAAATTGCCCCATAAGTGTGAATGTGAGTGTGATTGTCAGTCTATCTGTGTTCGCCCTGTGATAGACAGGCAACCTATCCAGGGTGTTTCCCTGCCTTCTGCCTAATGCATGCTGACATAGGCTTCAGCCCCCTGTGATCCTGAATAGGAATGAGCAGGTAAAGAAAATATGTCAATTAATCAATGTTATAAATCAAGTGAAAAGAAATTCCATGGAAGAGTGAAAGTGCTTTGAATGAAAGACCATGACGAAACACCACCGTGCATTTTAGGGATTGACTGTTTCACTTATCAGACCACCCAGGCCTGGATAGCAACAGCCAGATCGAGACGTTCCAGGAGAAAGCCCTGATGGAGCTGCAGGACTATGTGCAGAAGACCTATCCAGATGATACCTACAGGTACATCCCATATCTACTTTCAGCTGTGAGCCTTAGACATGGACATGAAGTGAGTAAAGAAACAGTGATAAAATACACTGATAAAAAAACAAGAGATCAATAATCAATTCAACAAGTAGAGTCTGTGGCATTTGTGGCGATGCTTTATTGACAAACCTAATTAATCCTCAGTTTATTTGAACGTTATCTCAGCTCTCTTGCTCCCTAGTTGACGTTAGGCTATTTGGCTTGCTAGCTAACATTAGCAACTGATCTGTAAGCAAACATTCATACATATATACATAGAAACACTGCTGATACAACAATGCTGTTAAGATGTCAGAGTATGTATTGTCTTATAATCATAACAAGACTTTGCTGTATATATACAGTATATATCATCATCAGATGTCATCTAAATGTATTTGGGTAGGAGGGAGTACATGGGAGCAGTATTTTATTAATTAAATACTGCTCAATAAAGAGAAACAGACATGAGTAGTAGAAAAATATTTTTTTTTACCACACTTTGATAGTTGAAGTTTGATAGTGCCAAGGTGTAGAGTGAAGTGTCTCATCCTCACTGACCTGAATCTGGCTCTTGAAGACCATGGCACACTAGCGAACAACTGAAAAAAACAAGGGGCTTATAACGGCATATTTCCAAACAAACAAAATAAAAATATCAAGATGACATTGGTGGTTTCATTCTGGCGTGTCTTGTGTTTGGTTCCCCAGACTGACCCGTATCCTGATGCGTCTACCAGCCCTGCGTCTCATGAATTCAAGCATCACAGAGGAGCTCTTCTTTACTGGCTTAATAGGTAACGTCTCTATAGACAGCATCATTCCCTACATCCTCAAGATGGAGACGGCCGAGTATAACAGTCAGGACTCTGACCCTACAGACTGACACCCCATCACTCCTGCACCTCCAGGAACTGTCTTTTTAAACATAAGTCAATCTTCCTCATATTCTCCCTTTGTCCCTCAAACGGTTTACTGTTGACCCCCAGTCCATCATCCCGCAGCGGCCCCTCATCTTATGATGATGCATGATACAGTCATTCAGGAATTCCAGTCAGATTAAGATCATCTGGCCTTGGAAAACCAGGAAGACATTTGGAATGTTTTCTGGAGGAGATACAGTGTGGTACTCTATAGCACTTCAAGCAAATTCCTCATATGTGAACTTTTGACTCAAGCCTTTCAAGTTGTTTAGTCTTCTCTAAGCCTTACCGTGCTCTCATGTTGGTCACATATATCACTTAACACTAGCTTTGTATGTTTCTAATATCAAATAGGTGTATTAACAAGTCCACAGTCCTTAATCTGAAAGTCAAGTAAACAGATCTTACGCGTGGGACTGGAAATTTCACCTATTTTAAAAGTCTCATTTTAAGACTAAAAGACCTTTTGGTACTGACTGTAAATGTACTTTGAAGCTGTAAAATGTGTGTTGTTTGTTTTGCAAACATTGGCACAGTATAGACTGGGGTGTTGAATGACATAGTTAACAAATTGAGATTTTTGGCTTCAACAATAAAGACCCGGCAAGGCTTTTCTGAATGTTATACAACAGTGAATTTAAACAAATGTTGGTGTCAGGATTTGTTTTTTTTAATTTATCCATTCTAAAATTGACACAATTTCTTATAGTGTGGAAGAATTCAGTGTACAGTTACTTATATAACAATTCTTTATTTACTGCTAAATATTAATGGTTGAAAAGAGAACTTATAAATCAGGTACTAACTCAAGAACTCAAGAACTAACTCAGTTTAATCGCAATTAACCTCGATCCTTAATCTGTATTCAAATGGACTAACCATCTTATGTATTGAGCTGCCACACAGTGCATTCATAGCTCATTACAACATGACCAATATTTGTTTCCATTCTATTTTATTTTGTTTCAATATTTAAATTCAAATCAGATTCACAGATTCAGTTAAGCTAAATTGGCCAGTTAAATTGACCAACCTCTTAATGGAATGGTCGTTGTTCATGTTTATTTTCCTGAATAATATCTCAGAGATTATCTGTAGAGTTGGATATGAATAGGTACAGTTTTTTTCTGGATTAGGAGATGCATTATATTATGGTTATTATGGCCGCAAATGTTGTCTGTGCAATCACCACATCACTGTTCCCTTTATGACAATCAATTTTATGCTATTTTCCTCCAGTCTCATTAAGGGGTGTCAGTTTCACATCGGCCTTGTTTTTCTGCATTTTGTATGTCTATTAATCAATAGCGTTTTGTTCCTCCAGGGAATCAGATGAGCTACAAGGTTTGGGCTCAGAAATGTTACTTATGTTTAGCTACTGTATGCTACTCTTTTTGTACACATAGTGTCATTTGTATTCTGTTAAATGCACATCAATCAGCTTTTGTGGCATTCAATTGCATTCATGCTGACTAAAACTTTTGTTACATATGTTTTTAAAACTTAATTTAATTTGTTGTGAACAAATGTGCTTGTTGCATACTACAGTAAGTGTACTTAAAGTACTTTTGGGCAGGTTTCCCAGATTAAAAAGAGATTTCCTGGGAAACCAGCCTCAAGTGTATCAATGTCTTGAAGACCACATGGAAATATGCATAGGCCTACCTACACATATTATTGTTCAGCATCCACAGCAACATGAATGATAATAATGTAAAGAAGTCAAAAATGATTTTGTTCTTGTGAAATGTAATATCTGGGTTTAAAACCCACGAAGACTGTTTATAAAGGCACTTGTGTGAACTGATCTTTGTACATGTAATTTCATTAAAATGAGTGCATGTTGTTTTTATGCAGGGTTTTATAATCTTGTCTAATGTCTAAGGAGCATTATTATTATTATTTTTATAGTGCATTGCAGTGCATGAAGTTGCTTAAATGCATTTTATTAAATGCTGTATGGAAAATGTTGATTTAAATGTTGTGGCTTTAAAATGCTAACCATGAGCAGTTGCCATATTAGAGGATATTAGATCTGAAAGGGGATTTTTTTTTTTTCAATTTTGTGGATTGAGTATCCTATGGTTGAAATTTTATAAATGTACATGTACTTGTTCACTCATGTGAAATGTATTTCTTCAAAAATTGTGATGGAATAATAATACAAACAACATTCATTTTTGCTGAAGTTTGTCACAACCATACATTTTCTACCTCACATCAGTGAAGATATAAAAAAAAATGTATTCCACAATTGCGCTCCTGTATCGGCATTCCATTCTCTGAGGCTTCCCTGAAGCCACAGAAACTGTTATAAAATAAATAAACAATTATTCATACATTAAGACATGTCTAAGTCTAAAAATGCTGAAAAATGGGTGTTTTTCTTTTTCTGTCTATGACTATTGTTGCCTTCAAGTGCTGTGTGTGTGTGTGTGTGTG
>CABFOP010081495.1:0-11735 GCA_900683385.1 Anoplogaster cornuta
TAGATTAGAAGTTCATCCCTCCACCATATATTTTGGCCTATGAGAAGACTGTAGGCTAGATTAAAGTGAAAATCTAACATAGACTGCCTTTAATTTAGGACTGCCGACACACCTACATACGTGTGTGTGTGCTCGTGTATCGCTGTTTGTGCATATGTACAGTATGTAGTCTTCCACCCACTGTTGTCCTGTACACAGTCTTCAGAGCAGAGCAGCCAATGGCCCTGGGCCTCTCACACATATTATTCATATTACTGTTGATTCTAAAAATTAGTCGCCAGGATATCCCTTTGAGATTGCAGAGATTACCAAACTCAGCTTCAAATACTTCCCAGATTGGGTTAAAACACCGCACAGCATCCGTTAGTTGGATAACTCTATTTCAGGGTATCAATCAGATGGTGTTTTTTACACAAGCCATAGGAGAACATGGGTGTCTTGATTTTCCTTTAGTTTTGATTGTTCCCTTTAAAAGCATGACTAATACTCGATCCAGCTATTATCCACAGATTCATCTGATAATATGAATTTCTATAATAATTTCATTAGGACCTTTGTGATCTCTTGTTTCTGATTTAATCAATTCAAGGTTTCATGTTTTTTCCCTGTATAATGTTTCCTACATATCTGACAGCCTGCCCCGGAGCTCTTCCTCTGAACGTGGGCCGGTTGGCAGGTCTGCACTGCACATTTGGTTCATGTCCCACACATTTCCTATCTGGTGGGCATCACAGGCATTTTGCTTTAATTGCAAGGCATTCTGCGTCTGAGTGCTGCTTATTTGTATGTTTGTTTGCCTCTCTGGCTGAGCTATTGGTAATCTATTCTCCTCTCTTAGCGGGAAGAAACTCAGGCAGCCAGTGTCTCAGGATTCATTGAACTGGCAACAGTGTTAGTGCATTATCATGCTGGGGTAGATGTGAAGACATACTTGGCTGGCTTTTCTTGATTGCTGCTAAAGACAAGTTAGCTCAACTTCTTCACTAATTTAGAGTTGTGCGTTTCCATAAAGTTGGTGAAAACAAGAAAAAGAAGAAGTAAAGGATCCAATCACCATTATACAATTTGCCATTGTTACTTATTACATGGCTGTATGTAACAATGAACCATAGTCCTTTACATTCAATGCTGTTGAGAGATTAGTGTTTCTTATCCTGTGGAGAACAATACATGGATAATCTGAGAGAAGATCAAGTGCACAAAAAGCAGATTTTGTCATTAATCCATCTTTGAACAACAGATCATTGTATCCTCCTCTTCTCTATCTTTCTCTCTCTGGCATTTGTTTTCTTTGCTCTGCCCAGATGTTGACGAGTTAAAACCTGGAATTTATACTATAAGAGCAGATAAGAGGTAAGCTACTACAGTGTACATCCAACACATACATGTAAGTTGTTTTTGTAAGCTAAAAAAATGACTTTAAGAACAGGGAGAGCATCCAAGACATGAATCAGTTAAATAAACAATAGTAGAATAATTATGACATAAACAAAACTGAAAACCGGAACTGTATCAATAAAGTTCCAGAACATTATCTCCATTCCATGCAGTTCTCCAATGAGTGCCTAAATATGCAGTCACTGAAATATTGAAATATAGGACCACACACACACACTCACACACACACTTGAAACTAGCTCCTCAAACTTACCCTTCTACTGCTCTCTTTTGAGTGTTTGTTTCTCAAAAATAACAACAACACATGTTAAGAGGACAGGACAAAGATGTTGTATTGCTAAGCTATGACAGCTTCAGCAGGAACAGACAGTTTAGTTTTAGTTCCATTAGGACCCACTAAGCAGGGTCAAATATTTACAAATGATTCATAGCATCTGTTTCAACCTGGATAGAACCACTCTGCATTGCTACCTGACCTCTCTGTCTCTCTTTCTCTCTGCTCCTTCGGTTCAAAGTGAATAGTTTGTGTGCAGAGTGATACGCCTCCAGCCAGCATTACTAGTTCCATCTCCCCATTTCAGAGAACCTGCCTCACAGTTAGGATTCCTACAGTGTCATGCACCAGAGTCTGTTTGAGGAGATGGCGAGTGAGGTAGAACGTGTTTGCAGAGTAATCTTCTAATGCATTAACCTCCTTAACTGGGCCCAGTGATATCTTGTGTGTCACAGCTAAGCAGCGGCCCAAGCAGATTGTGGCAGTATTATAGATCACAACTAAAGCATATTGCCGCTAGATTAATACAGCTGCATGCTGCCTGCCGCGAGCACAGACAAGTGTGAAATATGTTTAATAATTGCATAATTATGACATCTGTTACCCTCCCCAGCACCTCTCAGCACAATATTAACTGAAGGTATAACAGGTTTAAGTATGTGTTAACACTATGATAGCATGTTTAATTGAAATATGACTGGGGCGTAATGAAGATTAAATTAAACCCGGGGATAATCGGCTGACACAAAGATAATTGAGTTGCAATCCTCCGGCAATGAAGAATAGCTCACTGAGAAGGAAAAAAATAATCATGGCCCTTTTCTAGTTTCTCTGTGATGGGGGGACCTATAATTTCAGCGCTCAGATTAAAGAGTGATTAATCAAAGAAGTAATCCACAATGTGAGTGGAATCAGAATGACATATGTCTGCTTTATGTAATTTGCTTTTCTCTCCCGGGGAGAGCGTCACATTGTGCTAAGAGTGGAAGGCTTTTGTTGTTGTTGTTGTTGTTGTTGTTTTTTGGAGATCCCTCTGTTTGCAGGATGATTTGATGACTGATCCGATTGCGGAGGCTGAGAGGCTGGCAAAATGTTTTCATCTCTCTCCCCCTTAAAATAGCACAGGAGAGCGCTTGTGCTCTCCCAAACATATGGTCCCACGCCAGTGCCTGGGCTGGTTGAAAAGGGATTAGAGCCTGCGGGGCCAAGTGTCTCTGTGTCAGCGGTGGCACCCTGCTGCACTGCCAAGCAGCAAGTAGTGCTCACACATGCATGCACGCACTCACACACAGACACAATCATGCACGCCCAAGCGCGCACGCCCAAACACATGCGCACACATGCACAATCACCTTTCCTTGTTTTCTCTTATCAGTATTATTGATACATTATTTCTTCATGTTTTTCTTCTGGAGAAATGCGCTTCTCTGATAAACACTGGCTATGTGAAGGCCACAGTGTAAATTTTTTTTAGGCAGGTTTGTACAAATTAAAGGACATATTTGTAGAAAAAACAGAACGGCACATTGGCTTCAGATTCTGCAGTGTGCACAGGCTTGTTAGCCCCCACTGCCAAATGGTCTAAAATATCACGATTGGTTGTGTTGTGTGGAAGAGCATCTCCATTTCCTTTTCTGGTTCATTGCCGTTGTTTTCATCTCTGTGCTCACATCTTGTATCTCTTCAAAATGAATCGTTTAGAGGCTCGGCAAGGCTCTGAAGGCTTTGTGATTATTGTGATGTAAGGCAAATAAATTAGTTACATTTTAATATTTTGTCCTCCTTGACTTGAAATTTTAGAAGTGTTACCTCTTCATATATTTTACTTTTGTGTTTGTTAGAGGGTTTCTGCACCTTTATGACTGATCGAATGGCTTCTGAATCCTCATATTCCTTCCTGTCACTGCTATTCCCAGTTTTCCCAGGTTACAGATACCTCTTTATTATCCATACATTCTGGCGTGAAATAAGCCAATAATACCAAAAAAATACTAAGCTGTAGCGAGTATACATACATTTATATGCGTTGATGTGTTCAACTGTGTTTATATTTCAGGCAACTTCAACTTTTTTCTAGTACAGTACAGTATACAGCCGTTTTAACTCCCAGACATTGTCAATCTCAATCCAAGTGAGGCTTGGAGAGACCTTATAGGACATCGACAGCCAGGTCAAGGTCCGTCACATCCACTTTTGCTGCACCTTCTCCTGAATGTCTGGAATTCCACAGATTGGAAAGTATAGATTTATACTCCAAAGAGCCCATATAGGCCGGGTTAGAGGTCACTCAGCCTTTGTGCACCCAAAGGCCTGTTTTAGAGTGGTGAATAATTTAAAGTGTGCACAGGAAGGCGGTGTAGCATTACAACACGACGAGAATGGGGATAAAAATGGAAAATGACCAAGGGCAAAGGGCACAAGTAAGAATCCCTAATTAGTGGTTACCATGTAGAGAGGTTCAGTACACGGAGTGAAGCAGAGTCAGGCATAGCAACTGACCATCAGCTGAAGACAGGTACAAACAACACATGTATCACCCCATCCAGTGAAGAAATAATGAATTGGTTTGACATAGTATAACTGGTAATTATACGCTCATGCTGGGCTGTCACAGTTAGCGGGCAGGCGAGGCACTTGTTTTGACCCGATCCACATCAGATCGAAATGTTGTATGATCAGATTCCCTAGTGTGCAGGCATTACACCTTCCTCTTAGTTTGACGTAGTCTTTATACTGCCCCGAATGCATCTAATCAGTCAATGTAGCCAGGGTCTGCACAAATACATCCAAGTCCCCTGTTTGAGTCAGCTGTCTTGTGTGTTATTCTCATGCATTAATTAGACATATTGATTCTCAGACCCATCTTCAAAGACTAAAATCATAAACAATCGCAATACCAAGGACATAACCTCAGTGTCAAAATGGTTAATCCCTCAGCTCACGATAACGTCTCCACAAAAAGGAAAAAAAGAAGTTATCCTTGAATCGACTGTCTGCTATTGATGCTGGTGTCATTATCTCCAGATTGGCTCTGAATTAGAACAATGGCCATTTTAAGTACCATTTCCTCTTCCTCCCAGCACGCTGCATGTGGTACACATTAGGCAACTTGCCATTAGGCCAAATCTCTTCATTTCTATCTCAATTCATGCCCTCTTAGTTGGCCAGCTTCATGATAGCATATGCATTAAATGACAGCAATGTTAGTGTTTATTTTGCAAATATAGTTCTTCTACATTGTTACTTATTGTCCACAAACCAGAGAGATCATAACATTGTGATATTGTTTGAAGTTTAGTGTCTCCACTTTATCTATAATGAAGATGCCTGAAGCCACACAGTATTATTATCCAGTGTACTGTATCAGATACCTGTAACACTGGGCTCCAACACCCTCAGATACTCTTAGACTTTTTGTTGTATCCACTTTCTCTCAGCCTGCCTCGTCTATTTCTACTTCAGTTAATGATTTCATACATTCGCTAGAATAACTTTCGAAACAGCAAGAGAATGTGCCGGGACTTGTATTCAACGATAGTGATAGTAAGAGCGAGAGAGCGAGAGTTTCCAATTGAGAAAAATGAGAATCACGCCCCTTAATCAAAACACAACACATGTCTTGTGGCTGTGTTGCATTATGGTATTGAGGCTACTGTCTGTGGAGAAATTGGTACCTCTGCCTTTTGTAAAATGGATGTACTCCCTGCATGATTGCTGAACATCGGTGGAAATTGATGGGTCTAGAAAGAAGACCTTGCTCTTTGACATTTACTGTTAATGTTTTAGATAGCTGAAAATTGTTCCCATTAAAGTCCATTGTAGCTGCGCTGAAAATATCTCAACGTGACATCACGTTGTCTACGTTTGGCCACTTATCCACAGGAATGAGAAAAATACACCACCAAACAACATTATTAACTGCGTTGAAGTGTTTTAAGGTGGATTTTTCCTTTCAAAACACTGTCACCAGGGCAACCGGCATACACAACTGGGTACAATATGTTTGGAGGCCTCTTCCTGTTTTCCTGCAATAGATACACACGGGCAATCTTGATACTTGCAGATTACAGCTAAGTCACAAATGATGTGGACAATCTGTCTTTATGCCTGTTAGCATTACATACTTAGACATTTTTCACAGATTGCTGATAGTGGAGGTGGACAAAAACTCTGCATCAGTACCATCATGAAGGTCTAGAAAAAATATTTTTAAAAAAAGATTTGCAAGTTTGCATTTGGTTCAATGGCAATTTTCTCTTTATTTATTTTTTAATTAACCCCCACCTCTCTATAGGAGGGTATCTATAGGAGGCCAATAGGATGCAGGGTGCAGAAAGGAAGGAGCAGGGAGGGTGCAGAAAGTTAGGTGATACATATTGTAGCACACAAGGCCATAAGAGGGGCCAAGAGGACAGGAGTGTTGTTCCCAGAAGTGAGCTGCAGTGAGGAGGGGCGTCAGCCGGCACAACAGCGGCCTGCCTTCCCTCAGCTGCTGGGAAAGATGGCGATACCAGCAAATCTGTGTTTGTTCAGCCACTCCACAAATATCCCCTCTCCAGATTGCGTCTGGCCAAGGAAACGGCACTTGACTGGGATTCTGAAATGATTATTGGTGGCAGTGTCCTTCTGGGGCTGCTTTTCTAAATGTGCCAATAAATTTCACATGTCCAGCTTTGTTTTGCTTTCATTAGCCCTCTAATCTCCGTCCCAGGGCCAGGCCGATTCTGCCATGAGTGAACCCTCTGTTTTCTCTAGAGCCCGTGATTAATGACTGGACAGCATCATTACCAATGCACCGCTCTGGAGTTACATATCTGCCTCTATTGACACAATGCCACAAACAGAGCTGCACTCAAAAATGACTGTGACCCACATGACTTGACCCACTGTTTGTGTGAGTGTGTGTTTGTCCATGTGTTTGTGCATGTGTGTGTGGATTGTGAAAATCTGAGCAAGCATGCACATGTGCAATCATAGACATGTCTATGATTTTAAATTTCAAACTGACAGAACCTTTTGCAACATTTGCAATAGCTTTAATAGTGTTGTCTTTCATTCAGCCTGCTTGGAGTACCAGATGTCTTTTTTGCGAATGCTTTTAGTCTCGAGTCTGGCCTAGGACTATGACAATCATCATCATATTATTCACACCATAGAGATTCTTATGTCTACAGACTAAAGCATCTTGTAATGATTCTTAATGCACTCTCTGATTGATGCTCAAGGAATCTGACCTGCCAGCAACCTCACGTCTTTTACAACACTGTGTTCATCGTTTCCTTTTAAAAGTCATATACGCATAGCAGCCAGCCATTAACTAGACATTTACTGTACTTTTATCATCTCTTGAGTGCATTGATTCATATCAGTCATGTAAGTAGTCATCCCTCCAGGATATTAGTCACCCACCATCTGATGCTGTAATATCATATTTTCGCTCTTTGTCTCAACTCAGTGCCCCGAGCATGGAGACATATGCAGAGCCCGACAAACCTCAGCGTCATAAACTCTGCCTTGGTGGTGCATTATACATCCGGCTAACCTGAATGCATGACTAATAGATGAGGCAGGCTGTCTGCCAGGCCAGGCAGGTTTTCCCTTGGTTGAGGGGCGTTCTGGGCCAGACAGTATGCGGTGGGAACAGGGGAACAGGGTCGGTCCCGTTGTGATGTCAGACAAAGACAGAGTCACCTGTAGAGTGGAGTCAGCAGGTGCTCTGCCTCTCAGGTCTCAACACCTTCACCACGTTGGAAGCAATTATGCTGCCTGCTAGCTGGCTGCAGGATGGGAGGGAGACGTGGGAGAGGTGGAGCACATGTTTAAACACCCACACTTGAACAGTCTCGTGTTGTACATGTTTACTTCCATGCATGTACTCACAGATGTGTTAGTAGATGCATATCCGTTTATTAGCTCATGTTTGATGTTCTTCGGTTACAATTACAGATTGTTTGTTGTTGAATGTTGATACCTTATGTGTGTGCTTCCTGCCCTAGATCCACCACCATTTTACAACTTTAATCCAAAGTAGTATAACCTAAATCCATAGGATAAACTTGGATGACTCTTGGCAAGAGTGTAAAGGTTTTACAAAAAACAACATGTACATGGCCAGACCCACTCATTACATCTCAAAAGTGTTTTCCAGTGAAAGGTTGTTTAAGTTGTAACCATCAGTAAAAGAAAACATGCAGTCATTGTCCATCCTTGCTTTGATGAATGATATTTTTGTCAGTAACGATGCTCTCATTGTTTATTTGTCCTTTTCCTCAATGTTATTTTTTTCATACCAGGTCAAGCATTTCCCTGGCGATTGAATAAGCCTGTCCTTCCCATATTTAACCCATTGCTGGTCCAATAAATGGTCACCACCTGTTTAAACGTTCAGTGCCATGTTGGGGTCAAGCAGGGCCCCGTTTGATTGGCCACATCGAATGGTCGGAACACGCCGCATGGCCTCCGTGGTAACTTTAAAAATGTTCAGGAAGTTTGGTTCACCCTTTACAGCCTAGGACATTTCCTACTACAGGAGTTAAGCACTCAGGACAGGAAACCATTTGCTGTGGCTGTAAGATCTCTTTAATGACTGTCTAACTAGAAACAGGCCGGCCTAATTCAGTGCCTGGAGCCAGCAGGAATGGCCTTGCATCCAGACCCTGTTAGAATATTTACTGCTTCTTCGATGGGAGTCTTTTTGACACTGCTGCAATAAAATTTACAAGGAATCCCTTTTTAGCGTGATGCAAGGCAGTGTGGTCAAGAAGTAGAAAGAAAATAGTCAAAGTAGCTGGCCATTAAAGTTATCATTTGTCTTTGTTTATATGGAGTGGGCACTACGGACAGCTGACAGAGGACGTTGCAACAGATTTTGATGGGCGGGCTTTGTCCCCAGTCACCTCAAAATGCAACTGGTCGATAGTCAGAATCATCTGACTTTGCTGTATTTCAGAGAAGGCAATTGTGTTGAATTGGAGGACCTCAGTTTTAATATATGTGAAAGGGTCAGCGTTGTCCTTGAAAAAAAAAAGGTGCTGATTCAAACATATTGAGCAGTTGATGCCCTCTAACTTTCTCTTGACTCGTGTCAACTGTTGTTTCACTGCAGAACAAAACCATTCCATTGTCAAGAGAGCTCCAGGGCACCGATACGTACAACTCAGCAGTTTGGGAAGTGTAGGAGCGGCTATGAATTAGGGCTATTTGTGTATGTGTTCATATGCATGTGTGTTACTTGCCCATGTGGGTGTCCATGCACCACCGTACACGGTGTGTCAATTCTCCTGCTGACTGAGGAAATGAGCTGGGACCACCAGAGGTGATTGTGCGTGTGCACGTGGAGACCAGGATTGGCTTGTTCCAGTCAGTGACTGAGACCAGAGCGACTGACTGGGCCTGTTACTGTGACCCACCTACCCTCGCCCCCCAACCTTTGTTTAATAAGCCCAGGGAGGGGTAGCCTTTTTTTCTAAAGTGCCACCGTGTCTGGACAAACTGACACACTTCAGTTTCACTGCATCCCCCCAACCCCCTTTCGCTTTCTTCCACTGTGGATTTAAACAAATGCAGTCAAACCCAATTAGGGGAGAGTGAGAGCAGCACAGGAGAGGCCCTGGTAATAGTAACTTTGTTCAGCTGGTTCCTGCTGTGACCAGCCCTCATTTAAATGAGCCGCTTGATAACCCTCAGAAATACGATCCCAGAGAGAGAGAGAGGCAGTCCCTCCTCTTTTCCTCGTTCCCAGCGGAGCGTCTTTTAACAGGCCTCTCACCTCTCTGTGTTGAGGGGCACCACAGTGACACAGACGAGCCACTGGGCACTGAGGAAGCAGCACTCATGTTCTTCTAATAACGTGATGAAAACTTGTCAGGTGAAACATTGTTTTTAACAGATGAATGAAGAGAGTTGAAGGAGAAAAAGTGATTATTGATTGATTTATTTTTTAATTCATATTCACTTAATAACAAAGCCCCATGGTGGCTTGTGCTCCAAGGATACCTGGTTGAAATAGTATTAGCAAGGGTTTGTTTCAGCCTGCTTCAGTGTTAGATGGATGAGGTTTGCTATGCAGAACAATTCAACAAGTACAGAGTATTTAAACGTCAGCTTAGTATACTTCTCTGAAGTTGGTAACCAACTGACGCCATCTTAATTGCCCTAATTCATTAAGCTCCACCCATCTGGGGCTCTGTACAGGATAAAACAAACACTTAGAATTACAACTCCAATTTGACCCAGCTTCCCTAACAGCCCCCAAACTTTGAAGTGTTCTTATCATTGTCTGTGATTCTCGTCTAGCATGCCTCCCACACAGACAGGCCAGCTGAGACGAGTGTTCAAATACTGTTATCCACATCACTGCATGTGAGGTAATGGAACAATTGACAAGGTGTCTACTTACTGAGCAAACAATGCATCAGAAAAATTCTGTCATCACTCCCGACTCACCCAAAGCTATGCTTGCACCAAAGTGTGCTTTCAGTTTCTCGAGCCAAGGTGGTCTACCACACGGCACTGTGGCCGGACAGAAACTATGTATCTCCATGTTTATTTTGGCCACAGAACACACTCAATGCTTAAATGATCATGTACAGTAAAATATCAGTACAAGTAAGAAAAACAGCAAAATTGGCATTATGAGGTAATTACCTGACAGCAGCAACAGGCATACAACTTCAAATATCCTCCTCTTGAACACACTCTCCTCCCCTTTCCCTATGTGTGCCTCGTCAATGGATGAAATGAAAAGGGGGCAAAAGGTAATCAGATTGTTCCCTTCATCTTTATGATGAAAAAGAAGAAGCAAAAAGAAGCAAATGGAGTGATTGTCTGAAATATGTAAAGCGTGTGTGGCCGAGCTGGGCTGGGAGAGAGCGAGCGATGTGGGAATCTTCCTGAAGTGGCTCTTGATGGGGGGAGTCAGAGAGCTTTGATCCGTTCCACACTATTGTTTCACAGCTGATCTTAGAGCTCGGCTGGAGTACTGCTCCAGGCAGATGGCCCTTTTGTCACCGTGAAAATAAAAATCCAATAAACATGGTAATTATATAACATGCAGGACATAGTTGACAGGACCCTGTGAAGGGCCGCTTTCACCTCTTGTTCTGGTCCTGAGAATGACAAATACCATTTATGAGAGGTTTTGTGCGATGCCACAGTGCTGCCTCTCCAGTATGTTTTCACCAGGCCTGCATTAAATCACCACCTTTCCTCCCCATTAATGCTTTTATACACTATTTAAAAAAAAAAACTCATCCAAAGAATCATAGTTAATGTAGGCTATATTCAATTTCACTTCTGGCTAATTCCACATATTGACAGAATCTAAACAGTAAATAAAACAGATGAAATAAAAAATCATCAGATTTGGCTAACTGCTTTACAAACACAAAATATTTGTTAAATTCAGCCTCCTAATTTCTCTCTCACTTAACCTGCCGCCTGTTCATACTGAGGCCAAACGTCTTGGCCAACTGGTTTGGAGCGTTGCGTGTGATTGAATGTCTTGCCATTACACAGATATCAGATCTGAGATCAGAGGCCTGTTGGGCCTTTGATAGGCAGTTAATGGTCCATGAGGCATTGGGAGGGGATATCTCTGGGAATCCACAGGTCTCATCGCCCCTCTTCCCCTCCTCCACCAATCCACACCAGCCCCTGTTTCCGCCGGCACCTTCAAGCGACACGATTTACAGCACCGTGAGGTTGGTGTCAGCTCCAGAATGACGACGGACAATAAAAACAGGCGCAACAAGACTCCAGTACCAAAGGACAACGGCATTTCACTCATGGCATAGTCAAGATACATTTTAATTTGTTCTTTCGTGGGAAATGCATGAAAACCCATGCCTGGGAGAATGTGTGTCGTCCACGACCAACAGCCATTTATCACCCACTATGATTTTATTTTTTTGTCCTCTCCATTTAATGTCATCTCTATGGAGACAGACAGCCTTCTAGAAATTATTTTCTAAACAGCTTATTTGTTGAGGAGGAGGGGGTGAGGTTAAAATATGTGTTTGGCAACGAGAGGCCATGCATGACACTGGTACATTAATAACACAGA
>CABFOP010081509.1:0-10257 GCA_900683385.1 Anoplogaster cornuta
TAACGTTAATGGTCACAAACAGTAATTCATGGTTCGCTGCTGCCGAGTCAAGAGATAAACGTTCACTGCTATAAACGTTCAGCGGAAACATTCAAGTGTCCGGTGGAAAACCAGACATTTACATTTTAACTTTTGTAAACGCAACGACTGGAATTGTTCGGTTGGAGGGCGTAACGTTACCAAACTGAGTCCTGAACAAAACAGTCTGGTGTGAATACATGTAACGTTACCGTTAGTTACACTCCTATTAATGTTATAACATAGCGTTATAGGCAGAATGGGCTAAGATGCTCACACATTAGCTTCCACTCAGCTGACAAGGTATGAAAGTAGCTACGTGGTTAGCTAGCTAGCTAATGTAGCAAACGAGTATGATAGCTCGTTGTCATGGAGCGTAAAAGATGGGGACTTTGTTTATTTACTTTCCAGCATTGCGTCTCACCAACTAGGTAACAACGTAGCGTGAAATCAACGCTCAACAGACTCAATCCACCACCGCACCGTCGTCTGCTGAGCTGCAGAAAGATGCTCTGATGTTTACCTAGTCGACGCGTGCTCTACTGGACAAACTATGTGATGACACCATTTCTAAATCACCCCAAGCATCTTTTTCTGCATTATATGTTCTGTCATATACGCCGATACCGATATATCTGTGATAGGCCCATATCGGCCGTCCGGGCTCTAATCTTTACCAAAAGGTGCTGCACATTATTATCAAATGTCAGAGCTATTATACTGTACTGCAACTCACTACTTTCATTTAAGCAATAAGCCACCAGAGGCCATGCTTTACAGTGATTTTAGAACAGCTAGCAGACACTGTTAGGCTGTTTATAAAACTATGGTAACATACCAATGTATGTTATTTTTAATCAATCAATAATAAAATGTTATTTGTCCACCAAACAGTATAATTCTAGTATCACTATGATTTTTGCTTGGTGTATTAATACATAAATTAACTTATGTTGTAGGAGGTCTGCATTTTACACCGACTTCAAATATGACTCAGCAGAACTGAGGAATGGAACTATTATTTTTACAATTTATCCGAAATGCATTCTATAATACAGGAATGTTACAAAGCATGTTAAGGTGCTCTCACCTAGTGGATGGACAGAAGGCCTCCATGGCTCCAGGATCTGGTGAAGACTCTGAGAGAAGCGAGTGTAGTATGGATCTGAGAAGACGTCATCCACGCGACCGTTATCAAACAGATACTGGAAAGGGGAGAAAGAAAAGTCAGTCGGTGTTTCCATAAGAATACCAAGTGCCGACAGAGATGGCATACGAGTTGACAATGGAGAGTCTGTGTGTTGAACTCACTTTTTGTATGCAAAGAAAGACATAGTAGAGAACGTCAGCCTCGTAAGTCTCCCCTTCCAGCCCCCGGGCCTCCTGGGTCATCAGAGAGAGTGCCATGCTGAGCTCAGCTACTGCACATGACACTAAGTCCTCTTGGAAACGCAGTGCCTGGCGACCTAAACACAGACAAGTAACAGGTTAGGTTGACAAAGATGACACCAGAGAGGAGGTAATGGCAATACAGACGTGTGAATGAATCAAGGAAATTATCAATATTACTTGAACATTACAATATACATTTTGTGTGAGCACTCACGGCCAATTGGTGCTAGTTTATTCCTCTCCTCTTTGTCCAGCTCTGCATTTTTCCTTTGAGCCCAGAGGCGCCACACCTCCAGGCCCTCCTCTGGCT
Source organism: Anoplogaster cornuta (assembly GCA_900683385.1). Lineage (NCBI taxonomy): Eukaryota > Metazoa > Chordata > Actinopteri > Trachichthyiformes > Anoplogasteridae > Anoplogaster > Anoplogaster cornuta. The sequence goes on from CABFOP010081509.1 coordinate 1,721, forward strand.
TCAGAGAAGCAGGCAGCAGTAGCTCCTGTACCTGCACTTGCTGCTGGCCTTGGCCATCCACCTCTGCTACTGCCACTGTCTGACCCTACAGAGACAAATAAACACAGCAATATTGTTACTCATTCTATGCAAAGAGGTGCAATACTACATGCACGCCTGTAGTTAGTCACATGCCAGCTGAAATATGGGTGACAAACTGTTTTAGTGACTATAGAACCAACAGAGTAGCTCAACGGATGCAATATCACCTGTAGATGCTGTGTGTCCTGCCCTGGCAGTCCCTGTGTGTGCAGCACCTGCTGCTGGGGGTCCCAGATAAGGGACTGTGTAGCATTGGGGTATCCCTGCACTGCCACTGGGATGTGGATGTTTCCATTCATCAACTGGGCAGGGAACAGTGTGTTAGCAGACAGTGTATGCACCACCTCTTCCTGGCCCCCCATCCCTCCAGAACTTGTTATGCTGGAGACAGCCTGTGCGGTCTGACTTTGGCTGACAGACATTTTCAACTTGTCATTTTCAATTGGCATTGTAGTCATTGTTGTAGTGTTTGTCCCTGCGACCTGCACTGTTCCATAGGCCTCCTGCGGGATGGCAATATGTGTGACCTGCTCACGGCCCCCAGATCCAGCAGGAGCAGAGTAGACTGGAATGGTCCAGGTCTCCCCTGTGGGACTGGTGATAGTGCCTGTGGCACTGTAAAGGTGGGAGCTGTCCACAGTTAGGAGGTCTGGCCGAAGGGACACGTAGCTCTGCTGCTGACCCTGGGGGATGGCTAGGACTGTGGCTACTTGCTGACCAGGCAGTGCATAAGACACTGTGATAGGCATGTCCATCTTACGCTTCTTGGCTGGTTGGAGGACACCTGCTCCCTGCGAAGTGGCAACGGTGGTCCCCAGCACCCTCCTCTCAGCAGTGTCCTGCTGTTGGGTAGGAGAGAGTGCCCCCACTGTCTGGATTTGGATCTGCTGTCCTCCTGCCACAGCTGCCACCAACTGAGCTTGCAGCTAAAACACATGGGAGGGAGATGCTAATAGGTAACTAACATCACAGTGCAGTTGACAACCACCTTTGTTTCACCATGGACATATGTGTGCATGTGTGTGTATACCTGTTGGTGCTGCTCCTCAGTAAGATCTCCAGGTTGAATCAGCTGTGCCGTAGTCACACCCTGTAGCTGTTGATGGGAGCCAGAGGGCACTTGAAGTACCTGACCCAGCATCTGACCTTGCTGTTGACCCTGGATTTGCACCTGTAAAGAGGCCAAAGCACAAACTTTAGTGGGCAAAGACAAAATAGAATAGTATTAGGTGATAAGAACAAAGCAAAGGAATTAGAAAAACACCAACCTGCACTATCTGGTGCTCGGAATTCTGCTGTACAGACTGCTGTTGAACAGTTGACTCCTGTAGCTGTTGAGGTTGGACCTGCACCTGAACCTGCATCACACAAAGATTGTCAGAAAGCGTTCAATGGTAACAGAATATTTTACTATCTTCTATATTCTGTCCAAAGGCATTTACCGGGCAAGCAAGTTCCAACAGTGACCCTGCAACCTCTGTGCTGTCTGTGTAGATGCAGTTAGCCTCTTGTTGGTAAACCATTGTGGTAGTGGTGGCTGTAGAATCGCCACTTTGCTGGCTGAACTCCTGCAGGGCATCTGGACCCTTGCTGGCCAAGGACTCCAAGAACTCCTTCATGCGATGCTGAGGGATGCTCCGAGCTTTCTGCCTCACAAGCTCCTCATAGGAGCCTGTGCCATCCAAGGAGTTGTTCATTACTGCTGGCAACACTCTTCTATCAGGGAATCTATGGAAAAGGTGAATTCAGTGACCGTTTTGCAGGATTTTTATCTTTTCAAATTAGTTCAAGGCGCATTCACATTTAAGCACTAACTCAGAAAGGTTCATTTTCTGTGAAGCTGTCAAAGCTGAAAAGGCTCAAATGCATTTGAAAGGCAGGAAGACAGCGATACGACTTCTAAATTAGCAAAGTATATAATTTAGAAAAGGTACGTTCACGTCAGCTGAAGTGTGTTTACTAGCTGAATTTATGCTCAATGTCCACTGGCAACACAGATAGCATTACGATAGGGTTAATCCCAGTTGTCTGAATACGAGCTGGGGCAAAAGCGCGGTTTCTTTCCAAATCAGTGTTCAAAGCAACGTTAGCTGCTTCTGCAAAACGCAACATGCACATTGTACGCAGTAAACACGTGAAGATGATTATTGTTCGCCAATTTCATTGGTCGTCAATTTGACACCTGGTTACACAACCAGCTAGGTTAGGTACACCGCTAAGCTAAGTAGCCGCGTGTTGTTTGCAAAGAATATCCAGCTAACGTTGTGTATGACTGCGTATAAGCTCCTGTCAGCACAAACAACAAAATATTACATATAAGTTGATAAGTAAACGGAAAGGAACGCAAGCTGAACTGGTTATCTCGTCAGTACAGACTGCATTTTCTTTCCGTTTTCGCATTCCCAGGCAGCAACCTGCTATCAGGCTAACTTTAGCTGGCGCGTTAACGTTAGCTAACGTTCTGTTCCTCAACCGGGCCAAGGCCGCCCAGAAGCACTTCGCTACCCTCGAATCGGCATTCCTCTTCCAACAAGCAGGGAAGTTACGTATCACTAACGTTTCTCGGTGCTTGGTTTATTCTTTGTTTCTCGTGATTTTCTTTAAAAGGCTAGCTTTTTTCTTCCTTTTCTTCACGACTCATATTTCGCTCGGCGCCATCTTACAACAGTAGCTTCAGACCAATAAGAAAGCGATTTGGAGCTCCCTTCTGCTAACGCGATATTACCACCACGTACTATCGCGATAACCAGTATGTAATGGTTAGTCATTTAAAGGGGACACTCACACCCAAATATTATTAACGTGGTCAGTGAGGTACGTTGAATTCAATCCACCTTAAAACACAGACATGCTAGGCAGACGCTCTCAGTGGTTCATTGGCTTCTGGATCTTTTAAGGTAGTCCACAAGAGATGCACTGAATAGTTGGGTGGTGCTCAGGAGGCTCTGGGCAGTTGAGGGTTAATTCCCACGCAATTCACTCAGCATGGTCTGTGTTGTGTCTGTCTCATAGTGTAAATACGTTTTTCTGCTAGCCTAAATTTAGGAAATATAAATATCTAAAGTGGAGGGTAGAGTGCATGTGAGATTACTATCCATAAACTTAGATATATTGCTACCTAATTTATTTATTTTTAATCAAATTTGAAGCATGCAGGACTCCTGGTTAAGGCATTGCATCTCCTTTAAATATCATTTATTCTGAGGCTTACAAAAACACATGGTGGTTTGGAGGTGACACACCACCTTTAAAAACAACAACACAGTGCATTTGAGAGCATCTACTCTGTGTACCATCAGCTTAGAGCTACAAAGATCAGACAATATAAAACGAATAAGGCCCTTGTTGAATTATGACCAAAGGTTTTGTGCATACATTCAACAAAGATGAGAGCATTGTAAATACATATACTAGTAGCAGATTCTCAAAAGGCCACTTATGACACTGACTGCCTGTAAAATTGGGTCTGATCAAAGTGATTGCAGTAATTATTTTTGCACACTATGAAGAAATCACAACCAAGATGTAGACTTTTACTCACTCAGATTTCAATTAGACACTTACATGCACGAGAGGTGCAGTTTATACATAGAGACATTGTAATTACTACAATATTTGATTTGATTCAATGTCAGCCTGAGTAGTCTGAGTCTGTCTTTGCTGATGTTCCACATTGAGTGATGCAAACAAGCATACACTGGAAATGTTTCTGCAGGCTCGTGGGAAGTAGGAGGTGTGGCTATCAGATCTTCCCAGGGTCTTCTTTGAGAGTGACTGTTCTGTTGAAGACGAGCTGTAGCGAGAGAAAGATTTCTGTTACTCACAGTTCAGGCTAAAGTTAAGTGAAAATATGTTCAGTCAGAAGTATATTGTAAAAGTAATTCTGAAAACACATAAAAATGAACTGAAAACAGACATTTTCATAAGTTAGCATTCAAAATAACAGAACGGTTTCAAAGTTGTGTGAGAAAACATCTACCTAATGGACATGAAAATACCTATCGTCAACAATATCATGCTTCAGTGCCAGTAGAAGCCTGCTTACTGTACCTTGTCTGCTGTGCTGTCAGGGTCCACGGAGAAGTAGCCCACCCTCTCAAACTGGAATTTGTCAAGTGCCTTTGCCCCCTTAACCGAGCGGTCTACAAAGGCATTGTTGATCACCTGCAGGGAATTCTAAATGACAGAAAGAAGAAATGTGTTAAAGAACCACTACATGTACATATCATGAGTTTATCCAAGAAAGCCTCACAGGTACTCACAGGGTTGATGTCACTCAGGAAGCCCCCAGGCACCTCAGATAAATCCTCTGGATTCTTGTGCAGGAATCTGCAAAGACAGTAGGTGGGTCAGTCAATAAGCCATGTAGATGGATTGTTGGTTTTCAATTATAGCACTTGTTTGTTACTTACAGTCTTTCATAGAGGCGCACTTCACACACAAGTGGCTGACTGACCCAGTGGATGAAGGCCTTTGGTTTGTCTTTAGTCTCAGTGGAACTGCAGCAACTCACCTCCAACTCCACCACTTTACCCTGAGCGTCCTGAGAAACAGGGTGGAAGATAGCAGGACAAGTTGAAAGAAGCAAGACAGACCAAAAGGTAGGTAAAGTAAAACTTTATAAAGAAGAGGATGCATGAAAGCAAATGCATGCACACATGGAAACAAACACTGAAGAAAACATACATTGCCATGATCAAGTGTTTGCTTATATTTCAACATGATAAACAGATGAAAGGTCTGGAGTCTCACCTTGATGACCTTCTGCACAGAGATGACATACCCAGCATGCTTTAGGCCTACTGGCTGTTCTGGGGTCAAACGCTTGTAGCCCTTTTCCATCACCTGCAAAGGATGAGGTGTGTCATCTTCTGTCCACAATCCCAAAGTTGCACATTTTGATAAATGTACTGTAAAGATATTCACAGTTAGGACATTTCTCTCTAACCTCTCTGAAGTCACTCTGCTCAATGAAGATAGTGCGTGCAAATGGAACCACGTGGCTGCCCTTGGCCTCATTGGCAGGAAAGTCTGGTACTTGAACATCCGACTGAGAGAGAGAAGGGGATGTCGGGTGATTCAGAGTTGTTGAATATGTAAAAACACAGCAGTCCTCTGGCAGTTTGGCACATGATGCATGTGTGTGTAAACAATGTACAAACCTTTGCGTTCTCAGGAAGGTTGGTTATGGTAACCTTGAGGGGTTCCAGGACAGCCATGGCCCGAGGTGCTGTGTCGTTCAGCACATCCCTCACGCACGCCTCCAATAGGTGGGGCTCCATTGTTACCTGGGCAACCGTCACGCCCACCTGCCAAGATCAGATGTAATAACGTGATTACACTACATCACCATCCTCTTGCATTTATCTATTTGTTAATCCTTCTCTCGGTCCTTCCTGCATACCCGTGCACAGAAGTTGTTGATAGCCTCAGTTGGAAAACCTCTTCTCCTCAGCGCAGTCAATGTGAAGAGACGGGGATCATCCCAGTCTCTGTAATTAAAATACTTAGACAATCAGTACATGAACACTTCTGTGAACACTACAAAAATAGAAAAAAGTCTAAGTGGGGAAAAAACAAAACATGGAAAATAAAACATGCTAGCAGGGCAGAGACTCCTCCCCAACTCATAGCTTCCAATCCAAACCACATATTTTTTGAGCACTGGTGAACCAAATCTTTCCATCTGGTTTGTATTTTTATTAACGCTTTATGTATACAATGGCAACTTTGACTCCTCTGTCAACAGACTGTTATATAGTTAAGAATTAATAACTTTGTAATGCTAACGGGCATAAAGAGACTGGAAGCAAAGAGCGGCGAGAAATTTCATTTTACCTGACAACCCCGGTCTCTACCAATTTGATGATTTTCCTCTTGGACACAACAGTGTAGGTGAGGTTCAAGCGTCCATATTCCCACTGCACAGGGCAGTAAACATCCAGAGCATTACACAGCCAGAAATATGATGACCGCCTGAAAGACACACAGACATAAAAACAAAAGAACACATAAGGACATTAACCATTAATCATAAGCCTCCAGAGAATGCCATGAAGCAATTCAACAAGTACGAACCACCGACAATATACCTCGCCTGAAACTCTTTGGTACAAAGAGAGTGTGTGATATTTTCAATCGAGTCACACAGACAGTGGGTGTAGTCATAGGTGGGGTAGATACACCTGGGGAGAGAGATGAGTGGAACAGGGATAAGTAAAAACACGTCTTGTGAAAAAGATTGTTTATCTCAATGGGACTACCTGGTTAAAAAAAAAAACATTACGTCATAAAACTGATACAATTCTTGCATGGAAGCCATGGCATGCATGCATATGTGCAACAATTCCTGTTTTCATACCATTTATCTCCTGTTCGATGATGCGGTGTATATTTTATTCGGTAAGCCACAGGATCCATCTTCCCGTCTTCCATGACCATCTTCATTCTGAGCGTAGCCTCACCCTCAGCAAACAAGCCCTTCTTCATCCTCTCAAACAAGACCAGTGACTCTTCAATGGGACGGTCTCTCCATGGTGATGGGGGTACGTTATAGCCCTTCAGTTCCTCCCCCTTCTGATGGCACACGTACGCATGACCCCTGAAGGAAGACAAAGAAAGCACTGTAAACCCCCATACCCACCCATGCACTTATACCAACACATGTAATAGCTTCCCTACTCACCTGCGAACAAGATCCACAGCAAGGTCATAGAGTTGCTGGAAGTTGTCTGATGCGTGAGTGACAGCATAAGGTGTGTAGCCTGTGTAATACAGTCATGCTGGTCAGAACCCATCCTGATGAACGTATACCTCAAACAGCCTACACATAAGATCATCAAGGCGTAGCTCAACAGACTCACCGAGCCACTCCACCATCTCCTTGATGGCAGTGAAGTATTTTTCCTCCTCCTTCTCTGGGTTTGTATCGTCATACCTCAGGAAACAAATCCCATTGTTGGCCTGCAGGGAGAAACTGATTTAAAGAAGATCGCTGCAGCAGAGGGGATGAAGTAGTATAGTGGGCAACCTATGTGGTGCTGTGCAAGAAGGACAAGATGGAGAGTTGTACCTTTGCATAACCAAAATTGAAGTTGATGGCTTTGGCATGTCCGATGTGAAGAATACCGTTAGGCTCTGGAGGAAACCGAGTGCGCACCTAAAGGAATTCAACAATGGGAAGGAGAAAAATCAATACACTCGTTGATGAGCAAAATTATATTTTTCAAGTCTCTCTTTTCCAAAAGACCCCCTCCAGTGAAAATCAAGTTTTTAACCTTGTTAACCTGAAACTTCGCTTGCAAAAGTACGATACACTACAGCTGTTTTGGACGTACTGTGCATACGACTGGATACAGGACACTTGGATTATACTGGAAGAGTTGTGTGAGTTTCTAAACTGATTTTTTGATATCGTTTTGCTGCTGTTAAACTTGGCCTCCTATTAACTTTTCCATTTGAGTAGTGGAAAAGGGGTAGGATTGAATATGTGTATATTTCTTCCTACTCCTTTTCGAACATGTAAATTGAGTTATGTTTTTTGTTTTTTTTCCATTTCATTGCTAGAGATTAACGGATTGTTTTTGTTTTTTTGTTTTATTTACATGTTCGAAATAAAGATTTCAAATTTAAAAAAAATCAACTTCCATTCATCAAGTATTTCCTCGGTTTTTGGGGTTGTCATTCACCGTGAAAGCATGCAAGAAAAACAAAAAGTCTCTGTGGATTCAAGGCATCAAGAGTACTTGATAGAAAAATAGTCATTTTGTGGGTGAAATACCCCTTTAATACTTATAAAGTTAAAAAAAACTTCTACCTGTCCACCGGTGATCTCCAGGTGCTGTTTAAGCAAGTTCATGGTGTTGGGTGTAACCACATAGCCCTCAGTCTTATAGTTCTCTCCTGCAGGGACAAGGCAGAGGCGAAAAGTCGACAGACTTGAACTGCTGTGGTTGGTGTATGGAAAGCAGTAGACATCATTGTTCAGGTGGTTCATTCTCACCTGGTTTATGAAACTTCAGCGCCTCTCCTCTGAGCTGCTCCATTAGAGACTTTCCCACAGGCTGCACCTCACCTAACCAAACAACATACACAGTTAAATCATACCACCTCACACACACTTGACATTCAATCTCTGCCATTCACTTGGCCTTACCATCCACTGCCACCTGCTCTTTCTTCACCTTCACCTCATTTTCGGGGGCTTTGGCCTTCTGAGGCTGCATAAAGGAGATTATATATTAACCACAGATGAAATCAAAGCATTTCATGTTGCAGTGATTTATAATTTTTAAGGTGTTACTTTAGGTTTCTTCTCCAGGTCAGCCTCTGTCTTGGGGCCCAAGAGATGTAGGACCTGTGGGCACAAAGCCAGAATTAGAGCTGTACAAAGACACATCCATCGATCCAGACACACCATTATAAATATATAATATTTATATATTTATTATTTATCA
>CABFOP010081519.1:0-16401 GCA_900683385.1 Anoplogaster cornuta
ATCATATTTTTAACCAGCAGGTGCTGAAAAAAGCTCGAGCCATCCGCTCAGACAACACCCACCCGCTGAGCTCAGAGTACGAGCTGCTTCCATCTGGCCTTCGCCTTCGTGCCCCTCTGGCTAAGAAAAACAGGTACAAAAATTCCTTTGTGCCTGTTTCCATTAGAGCCCTGAATGCTATTCGGGACTAAGCGGTGAACTAATGTCTAGCATTGTCTAGCACCTTTTTTGGTTTATTTTTTAATACAATAGTACTATTGTAGTATTTATTTTCTGTAATATTAAGTGCCGAGGATACCGACCACTTTTAGCCATAGCCCTGCACTTTGCACTCGACACTTTAAATTGACACTTTAAACTGCACTAGCGCCCTAAACTGCTACTTTGTACTTTGTACTGTACTTACCTGTATATTTGTGTCTGCCTGTTTTTGTGTTTTTATCTGTCCAGGATGGATTTATGCTCCATTATGTGTTTTTATGTATGCTGCAACCCAAAGTGCCCTTTTGGGACATATGAATAAATTGAACTTGAACTATACAAATCATCAGTGCTCATAGATCAAAAATAAAATTCTGGATTCTGGATAACTTAGATTTGATCTTGCATCCTATATTGCACCTTTTTAATATTTTATAAATAGTAAACTTGTAAATTAGTATGTGGTTGGGCCTATGAAAATTCAGCTAGCATATGTGAGTAATTTCTAATACAATGCTCATCAGTTATAGATACATACACATTGCTCATTAAGGCTGATGCATCCACTCAACAATCTCCACATTTGTCGTGTACAGTTTGTAGATCCATCCAAACAATTTTGTGCTGCCATATAGTTTCCATACATTTACAAACACATTTTACACATCACCTCATTTTGACATGCATTTAGCCATCATCAACATTCTCAGAGGTAAAACATCCTCCACCCATTCACCATGAGACTGCATCATCCTCTTCCATAGGTTTGCTTCATCTGTTGTTGAATCCATCCAGGCCACTTCTGCCCCGTAACTTTTACCTGTTCGGAAAGGCATAGAAGTTATATTATTATTATTATTACAGAAATATTGACGTGAACTGAATCCAGAACTGAAAAGGTGTAAGGGGAGAAACAGACTCCACCTGCTATTAAAAAACACAGACAAGTGTAAACACCTCGAAACCAATAATGACCAAAATGTGGTGTCTTCTCACCTGTTCCTAGCCCTAGTCTAAGGCCCCCGATGTAGTGGTTATTCAGTCGGTCATGATCCCACACTGTGATCTCGACACATGCCTCCCTGAGGTCCTCTGGTCGGAAGCCATCGTACACCATGGTGTGATTGAACATTGGGTTGGCCGTCCTCTTCACCACCCGGGTCTTCTGTCGGCTTCTCCGGCTTGTGTCAGGAAGTACAGAGCTGGGGCAGAGGGAAGTAGTAGTAAGTAGTGCCCTTGTTTTGATCTTCGAGCCAAATGATACCACGGTTTCATGTACACATACAGTGAAGGATGCAGCCAAGGTGTTTTAGATTTCCATTTCAGATTTGCAACATAAAGAAATAAGTACACGTTTGTTTTTACCTTGATTTAGCTGGTTACTATATCCAAATGAAATTGAAAAAAGTCTGATTTAATGGATTTTCATTTCAGGCCTCAAGGCAATAAAAACTAGAAAATGTAGAAAAGGGTGTGTAGACTTTTGATATCCACTATGTATTTCCAGTAAGTTTAGGGGAATATTTTGAGAAACTGTATTGACAAAGTAACCACTGAGCTACTAGGCAAAACTTATTAGGTTGCAGTCTACACCCGTATAACAAAAATAATTAAATAAAATACTTTTCTGACTTCTTACCATTTCACAAACGGGTCAATGATAACTCCTCTGACTGGTGGCAGATTCTTGCAGTCTTTCACCCAGATCTGTACCTCACCGGTCTTGGACGTTGTCTTACCTGTGGATGTAGCACGATTGCAATAAGTAGTAATAATAATAATAATAATAATAATAATAATAATAATAATAAAAATATAAAGAGAGAAGCGATGAAGATTGAGGCGTTATCCACTCACTGTGTGTTAACTGTGGTAGGAACCGCAGGGCGACTCTCATCTGTCCTCTCGTGTCCACTGAGTGCGAAGGAGACGATGCTGAGATCGGCGCTGGGACCTATAGGGAGACCAGGAAGAGGTCAGTAACTGTCTTCTCAAGCCACTTATCCAATACACACAGACAGTGCATACAAATGTTCATGCTTTACCCTTGCTTTTAAGGCAAAGTCATTTATCTGTGTGTTGCTGAAGTCCCACTCTGACAAATCCAAGTTGACCTCGCCAAGGAAGCTGTTCCTTCCAAATGTGTCGTTGTGCCACACTGAGATGTTGAGTTTTTGCGTTTTTAACACCTCCATTATGATTTTAAACTATAAAAAAGGAGGAGTGGACATCAGAAATGTTTGACAAATATGGAAAACATGTAATAAGTAGTTTGCTAAATGCTGAGATTCCTACCCTGAGGATTTCATTGTAGGTGGGATTTAGAGTCTTCTTTTTAACACTGGTTTTTCTCTTTCCCAACTTTGTTTGGTCAGGAAGAAGGTAACATTTCACATACCTAGAAAATAATGAAAAATTATTGTCACAGCATAAAGTAGAACATATAGTATGAAGGTTTATTCATTCACAAATGGCAGCGAGAGGGTAACTGTTGAACTTCAATACCCAGAAATCATAACATGACGTCAATAAAACTGCATACCACAAACCTGCCAATGACATTCCTCCTACCACCTGTCTACAAAGATTACCACATCATCTAATCATTCTACCTTTACTATTTCAACCGTATGTACTGAGCACCTACGGGTCAGAGTAGTTCTTCTTGGGCTCGGCCACAGCCAGGTCCCTGCAGTGCACCACGAAGATGTGGAACTCTCCAAGTTTCTGGACGTAGTTCACAGCAAACTGGATGGTGCCCTGGACTTCAGTGTCACCAAAGTAAAGGCTGGAGAAACTGCCACTGACCTGCACATTCATTATAAAATGAATGGTTAAAATTATTAAATCAATTTTTAAATTGTGTTAAAAAAAACTATAGCATAAGCAAATTCTATAGCAGTTAATGACTGCTAGTTTTATACCTGTGTATATGTTGGAGTGAATGCACAATACAACATTTCATTAGTAGGCTCCGCTAAAACCTCGGCGATCCATGAACATACCCAAACTCTTTAAAATTCACTGGCATTTGAACCCAATACATGCATACCAAATACACTATATCCATACCAAAACCCTAGTTTAAGAGGAAACAAATCAATGTATGAAAAAATAGAGATAAGTGTTAAAACTAATGGGTCTAGAGGGCAAAGGTTGGGAGAATGAGAGTAATATAATTAATGACAAACTACATTTTATAAGTTATCTATCTAGTTACATATATATAGTTAGCTATATATAGATTAGTGCAAAGGCTCGACTGTAATACAAAAAGGTATGAAACTGGTTGATTAAGTTGTCTGGGGGACAGTCATATGTTAGCAGATACACAGCTGATGCTCTATATTGCTGCCAAAGGAGGAGATAACTGTAACTAGATAATATTAAAGTGCAGGATATTTGGTGCTTAATTGTTCAAAAAATAAACTAGTGTACATCCAACCTTACACAGATATGACCAACAGGCTCTAATGCATTGTATATTATTATCTGAAACATATTGCATCCAGGTTAGTTGTGTGTGGACATACGGAGGACATGGAGGCCATGCCAGAGGAGAGGCTTATGTTAGACATGGAGCTGCCAGTGTTTCTCCTACAGCTCATGTTCTCAGAAGCACTGTCACTGTCCATCTAAAAAGTATAGAGAAAAATAGGCAGCTGTAACTCACAGGTAAGCATATTTACAAATGCTAGAAAAATGTAAATCGGTTATTGAAAAAAAGCTAGAATCTGTTATAAGAATAGACCAATCCACTAGGTATTTTGTGAGAAATAAAGTTTTTCTTCTTTTTTTTTGTATTGAAAACAACTCTGCCAATTGCTTTTGAGTTGATTAATGAATCAACACAGTAACTGCAGCGCAGATGCTGAACATAGTTATTCTGGGTCGTACTTAGCTGTGAGTAAAATGTACAGCAGTCAGTTAACATTGATTTACCTCTTCCTGCTGAAAAACAGGCACTGATACACTCATCTTTTTCATCTGCTCTGAGTCCAAGAGAGAAGAGGCTGATGGCGGCAATAAAGATAAGATATTTAATCTCCCACAATGGCCTATTTGAGTATCCTGATAATTCATTTAATGACAAAATTATTTCCCAGTCCATTATTGCCCAGTCCAATTATGTCTTTACAAGTGTATACAAAATTTTAGCACCACATATTTACCATCATCCACGGTTAGATTCAGTTGTCCTCTTGGGTTATTTTTGCTTCTTTCTTCTCCTAAGAAGATAAATTAAGGCCATGAAAAGTTATTCTTTATATGCCACTCCCATATAAAGTATAACACATACAAATAAAAAATAAACTCAAAAGACTTTAGATATCTTTTTAATACAAAGAAATAAATATTTTTTGCAGCAACAATAGACTATAACTATGAGGTTCTATCAGTATTAGCTGTTTGCATGAACAAGAGTGTGGTAGTTGAAGCAAAGAGGGCTCTTTTACTCGTTTGTGAGGTAAGGATTTCCAGACTTTTGGATGAGGACATGGACCTTGAAGATATTCGCTTCAATGCTGACCTGAGGGGGCTAGAATCATCATCATAACCTGCCACAAATGAAACAAAATCAGCTCCGGAAAAAACATCCGACACAGAAGTTGTACAATTTCTGATTCAATAAGCATTTAGAAACTATAATGTATATAATAAAGTGTTTAATGCTTAGTAAATCAGTCTTTAGGATGGAGAAAATATGGTAATATCATACCAAAGACCAGAAACATGACACCACTGTGAATCGTCCTGACAATTATATAGTGGTGAATTAATAGTTGCATTCTTGATGATCAGAGCAGTTTGAATCTTTAAATTGTGCTTTGATTATCAGATTATTGCAAACTACATAACTACTAATAACTCTTGGCCAAATGAAAAACTACCTTTAGCTGTGATATTCATTTTAGCTAATCAAAACAATCTATGATTATTTTAGAATTGAATACTAAATAGTAGACTACCGGGGTAATTTACAATTTAAAAAAAAACAAGAAGAGACAGCTGAAAGTTACCACAGTACTACTGACAAGTTCTACAGTTTTCTATAGTTCACTTTGTGAAGATACACAGAAAATACAGAGGCAATCATCTCCAGGAACAAGAAATATAGAGGCAATCAAGGAGACACTAAAATAAAATAAAAATCAGGAGCACAACAGAATACAATTTGAAATGGAGGAATGTGTCAAAGCCATGGTAAACATGTATACCATTTCTCAATTACACTATACTTACTGTAATGTCAAAACACCTTGAAACCTTGCAGACCAAAGCCTGCTGATCCAATTGATACAGTTGACATGATTTGCCTCAACAATCAAAACCATCACTGTGTTTTCCATTTCTAAATCATATCTAAAAGAAACATAAGTGAAGAAGGAATTCAAAAGCTCACTGCCTGAACTTGCCCGAGATTGAGACCAGGCCCCGGTTGTTCCGTCTTGGCTGGAGTTGTCAGTATTTTGGACAATCCTGATCCTAGAATGATTCTTCTCAATGGTGCTGTTGCCCTGGTTTCCCTCAAGTTCTGTGAGGGGACTTTGTGGTCTATGCACTGCAACGGGCACTGGAGAAGGAGCTAAAGATTTCACATTAGACTCTTCACCAACTTTTTCTTGGTGAAAAGGAGGGAGATGAGACTTCTCAGGTGCCCCAAGGTAGTGCTGATAATCCCGAGGAATAACACATCTAGCAAGAGGGGTAACAGTTCCCAAGTTCTTTGATGACCCCGGTAGTTGGTCATCCAAATCTCTTTTGGTAAGTGCAGGTCCAATATTAGCAGATTCTGAAGTTTTTCTAGATTGTAGCCCAGTGGAGGAGCTTTGGCTACTTTGTTGTGTATTTACATTGCCAAACTTACTCCTTCTGGCAGAATGGGTGAGTGACTGTACAGGGTCTACTGAAGGAGACAGGGTAAGGTGATGTTGCTCCCCATCCTCAGGCTGTAAAATTAGAGAACGGGTGATGATTTCTGTGCTAAGTTTAATGTCCATCAATCCTGACAGCTGTGCTTCATGAGAGGGACTTTTTCTCTGTCTTGCTGCTGGTGTCGGCCTCCCAGATTGTTCTTCATGGGCCTTAGTTGGGGGGGCAATGTCTATCGGAAAGGTTTTCAAGGGAGAACCTTCCAGACTGGATCCCTTGGGACTGGACGGTTCTCTAGGTAAGGCCTTGGGGTGGCAGGTCTTGGATGGACTTCTCCCGACTTCATCATCTGTTGAGTCTTTTGATCTTGGAGTTTGGGCTCTACTAGGACTGAGAGGCCGAGTTTGGGCTCTACTAGGACTGAGAGGCCTTTCTTGAGGCAAAACCGACTCTATTTCAGTCTTCAGTTGGTATTGCTGATATGTTGAACTGACATTGCCGGGAATTCCAGAGCTCCTCAACTGTGATTTGTCTGAGCTGTGACTGACAAAGCCCTTGTCAGTCGCATGTTTTGTGTTTGAGACAACATTAGACTTGGTGCTGTGTGAAGAGTTTTGCGCCTCTTCCTCAGACTTCTCTCTGCTACTTAAGGATGTTCTCAGGTCGGAGTGAGAGCTGACTACTTTGTTCTTGTGGTGCATAGTTTGGCCTGAACTTGAACTTGAATGCATTGGACTGCCTGAGTCCTCCATCACCCTTCCAACAATCGAGTACTCTTCATTGATCACAGTGGGCCTGTGATCAGTTCCCCTGGGGAGGGGAACTGGCCTTTTCCCCTTTTGCTGTGGGATGTTGCAAGATAGAGAGATAGGTAAGGGAGCGGTGATGTTTTCCTGTGGCTCAGGAATCTGAGAATCTGTTATTGAACCTGTTAAAGAGTCATCTGTCTCTTCACTGATGAGGATTGGATTAGCTCTATATGTACCATCTTCTTCTGGTAAATCTAATAAGATGTTACTTTCAATCTGTGGTGAGGGAATCTCTTCATGGGACTGGGCAACATTATCCTTAGTTCTGCATTCCTCTGTCAGTTCCATTTGGGTGGAGAAGTTATCAGTTTTACTTTCCAGAGTAGAGTTAATCAGAACATTTTGGGGGTCAGGTAAATCTTCTGTTTTTGTCTTGGGGCTGTCTTCATGCTCTGCCTGTTCTCTAGTAAAGATTACTTTGGGATCGCTGTTTCCTCTCTCCCAGAATGCTTTCAGGTTAGATAATCTCCTTGGAAAATCTTTACCTCTGTCTTCACCTTCTGTTGGCTCCTGTTGAGTGTCTAAGTCTGAACCTAGTGAGGTCATGGTTTCTATAAATGGATTATTCTGTAGTGCTGTTACTTGTAGCATTCTGAACTCTGTTGTCCCAGGGGATTTAGCTTCTTGTTTGACACTAGCAAAGTTTATTTGATTGTCCTTGGTGATATTTGCAGCCGATTGGGAGCTATGGTGGTTCAAGTTGTCATCTAGTTCTTTCTGCTTAGACAGCTTCACCTCTTCCTTGTGTGGACTCTGTAGTTCAGCTGTTTTCTCTTTGGCTTCACCTCTACTAAAAATTCCAAGCAGCCCTTTTCGAGGCTTCGGTGAAACAGCATAAGATGAATTCTTAGAGTTGTCATTACTGGATGGCTTGGTATCTGAGGTGGCCTCAACAAAAATGTCAAGATTGTCACCGGTTTTCTCAGGCAGCTTTGGTTGTGGCTGGTGAATGCTGTGTCCAGTCAGCCAATCTGTGGCCTTAGCCTTAGAGAGGCCGTCCTCTTCACGCTCTGTCTCCACATGAACAGGCTTACCTGGCTGCTCAGCCGAAAAGGGGTTGGACACTTGGGGGCTAAGGAGCTCCGCATCATAGTGCTCACAGAAATCTGAAAGGAAAGTAAACACCTCTTGGATCATTCATGTAAATCATATCTACTGCATCATATACAATTAAAGTTATCTGTGTTGGATTTTTCTAGGTATATCATGGACTGTGACAGTTAACAGGCATTACATGATATATCCTGACATGTTTCATTATTTTCTTTCCCTGCTGCTTTCAGTGCACAATGCCCAATCTACCAGAAGTTGCCTTACATATCTTTGGAAAGAAATTCCAATGTAAAGTTAAACAGCAAACAGTCATGTTTTTTTGGGGGGGAATTAGAATGTTTACACTTAATTTCACTGTGATATATTAATGAGAAAATCCTACACATAACATGAGACATTAATAGAAAAATCACACACAGGTTTTGACTAAAATTAAACTACAGTTTCATTTTTGGCCAAAGCCAATCAGAGAAGAAATCATCAGAATTTGTTAGAGATTACCCACAATGCCAAAGCAACATGCAATATGCCCCAATAATGCAAGAAAAAACAGATCCCTCCATGCTGTTCTTATTCACCAATCACCATCAGCACATAAATGCACGTAATTTACATTTACCATGTGCAAGAAACTGAATAAGCAGGTTAACTGTGAAAATGTATTATTTCAAGGAATGTATATGATTTTTTAAATCTAATTCAAGTTGGTAATGTACAAAACCAACTGTATCTTTTATATTGTTTTGTCATGTAATTGGTCTAGATATTGAATAATTGGTTGCTTGCATGTTAGTATGTTTGATTGGTTGATTGATTGGTTTTAAATTAAACTCTTACCACCAGTGACCTGGTGTGGGACAGCATCTTGGTTTTGGAGGTTTGCCCTCCTTTCACAACTGAGATCACCTTCATCTAAATCCACGTGTCTCTGCTTGAGTAAAGGGCTATGTGTGCCAGAAATGGTACTGCCTGTATTGACAAGTTCAGTGTTGTTTTCCTCCTCAGAGGCAGTGATCAAGTCCACATCCAGCAAACTGTGCTCTCCCAGCTCCTTCCCATGCTGCCACTCCACACTGCTCTGGCCAAACGCAGAGCCGAACTTCACCTGTTTCCTGTCTATCCAGCCCGGGGCTTCTCTGTCTATGGCTTTAATGGTTTCAGTGAGAGAGTCCAGGCTTGATGGACTGTTAGTGCCCAGCCGGGAGTAGAGGGAATCTGTGGAGCTAGAGCTGGACATGTGCTTCAGGATGCCTCTTGGAGCAGTCTGTCTACCTGCCGACCTATCTACTTCAATAAGAGAGTCCTGAGATCTGTTAATGACTATTCTTGTTTTGGCCACTGGCATGGACACAGGTGCATTCTGGGTGACTGGGCTATCTTTAGGGTGGTTTTGATTTAGGTTAGTAGCATAAGAATTGCAGTGGTCATATGATGGTAAAGGCGCTGAAAGAAACAAAGAAACAAAGCAAAACATATAAAGACTTAATTCTATTTTTTTTGCACATACAATTTAATCTGAATATTAAATAATTGATTGACCTATTGCGCCTTCTGCAAGCTGTCACTAATTGCTTCTGTTGTTTCCTTCTTATCGTATAATTTCTCCTTCAACAACAGTTTTTCATAGGTCCTGTGAAATGTTTTCAGCAGCCACAAGTCATGCATGACAGATTAAGGCTGTGGAATGTGTTTCTGTGTAATCCCCCCCGGCTAGTCTGGCAGCCTTGGTATTTTGATATCCCTTCACTTTGACGACTCCTGGGAAAATCTCCTCGCAGGACCCGGCTCATTAGCTCATTTCAGAGTGATTTTAAGAAAACACACACTGAAATATTGGCAGTAAACCAAAGACTCTGATTGCAGAACTTTGCTTAAAGTATTCTATACACATAATCTCAGGAAGGGGTTATTGAGCTATTCAATACTGTTAATTAATGACTAAAATACAATTTCACAAATTGCTGTTATGAGTGTCCAATAATATATTTGTTAGAAATGGCAAGTTACATGCTTTCGACTGCCATGTAATAGGTGTTGATGCCAGCATGCTGTTTACAGGCAAACTAGAAACAGCTGAAGCGAAGTAGGCCCATACACCAAGACTTCAATGGGGTTGGTATAACCAGACTTACATGGGTTTGCAAAGAAAACTGCTCTGACCATTTGTCCGTCAAGCGGTCCGCTCAATTAAAGACACAACACATGATTTGTTACAGTAGATCAGGACAAATAAAGTGAGACATTCGTGCAAAATAACGAATGTGTTTTTTACTGCGTAAGAACTCACCCCCACCAGGTGTCAGGGTTTGTTCCACTGGTCCGTCCACCAACTGGTTTTCTTCAAGGGGTGCAAGGGGTTTACTGTTGAACGGATTCTGTCTTTGCTTCAGGAAAAAAAAAGAGAATAGATACTTGATGCACAAACTCACCCTTGATTGTGTTTGAACATGTTTGTTTTTGTATGCACCGATGATTCTGGGGTCATCCTACCTTTGTGGGCGACTGTAAAACCGGTATTTCTTGTGGTTTTACAAAAGGATTCCAGTTTTGATTCCCACTGGAGGCAACAAAGAATACAAGATGGCAATTTGTGCAGACATAATGTGGCACTTTAAACTTCCAGGGCATTTCTAAATAGATTTTATATAATCAGGATCTGGAAAAAAAAAAAGCACTTTCAGGTTAAGTGCATTATACTTCCTTCTATACTGAGTTTTGGTCAAGGGTCAGGGAAATCATAATCTCATTACCTACTGTACACAATGGCAGTTCTATTGTGTACTTTTCACTGCAAATGGCTGTGTGACAAATCTCTCATGTAATGTGTGTTTCAGCACAAATAGTCACAGGCATAAATTCTTCTAAAAACACGTATGCTCAAGTAAGCCAACCTTGGTTTCTAAATCAAAGGCAGCGTAGAATATGTAAGCATGAGCACTCAGAAGCAAGTGGAAAACAAGAGCATGTGAGGCCTGACTGTTCGAGCAGATTACTGCAAACCGAGGGGCCAATTACTAAGCATCGATCTACCGTGTGCTTGTCGCTTGATATCACGCCCACATAATCTGCTCTTACGTTAAACTCAACCTGCACAGCATGTGATGGCGCTCACAACAGACGACGGGGATCACATGCTTTTGTCTGTATGTCCTGTTTCTTTAAATTCTTAATTTGTGCAGAGCGCTGTTTATTTAATGCTTCCATAGCTTGTGCATAAAGTATTGATATAACTTTATTTGACTAGGTTTTGAGCTGGCCATGATAGCAGACTCATGACAAATATAAAATTGCACATACAACAGTCTGCATGTAAACCAGTGACTAGTCAGTGATTTTAAAGAGGGAAATCACACTTTGGAGGAAATGGGATGGAAGTTCCCAAGTATTGTTACGTCATGTTGAACTGATAAGCCAGTTGAATGACACAAGAGTTTTTATTTATTTTATTATTTATTATTATTATTATTATTATTATTATTATTATTATTTGCATGACTTCAGTAGCCAGGGTGGCAGCCTATAGGTGCCACACTCCAGTGTATCTATATAATCAGGATTCAATCAGATCTAAACTCCTTAAAGGATTCTGGGAATAATCTGCGTAAGAGAGAGGGCCCAATTAAAATGTGACCTGTTGGATTTTATACCCTTTTCTCTGGATAATAGGCAAATATGTACAGTATCCACATCTAGCTAGATATAGATATATATATTCAAACAAACTGGAAATGTAAAACGCATCACTTCCTGTATGCCAGAGGATTGTTCCTGTTAAAGACCGTCCTGCTACCGGGTGTTTAGAACAGCAAATGGGAACGCTTTCATGAACTGAATCTGCAGAGTGGAGCATGTATTGTTCGACGTACTCACCTTTCATTGCTGATCTGTATATGAGGCACCTGAATGAGTCCAGAGAGTTGGGGTGGGACGGACACTTCCTGGTAGTCGCTGCTGACAAAACTGGGCCTCTCAGGCAACATCTGGGAACGCTCCACTGCAACACACAAATACTTTTAAAGAAAGTAAAGTCTTTAACTTGTCATACCATGTTTATTGTTTATTTAAACATTTGCCAACCTGATTATCCATTCTACAGAAATAGAATGAAGTATACAAAAATTGGCAAAATAAATAGTATATGTAGATGACTTTGATTATTTTGATTATTGATTATTTTGGACACTGGAAATATATTATTACTATTCCTTGTTATTTTGAATTTACAGTTTTGCTTATATCTGCCTATTGTGTACGCTATACTGCAAGTGCAACTCTTTGCTCTGCCCTTATTGTCTGAAGGGACTTCCAGGATTATCGCAGCCTCATGAAGCTTAATGCCTCCAGAAACCAGAGCTTTAAAGGATTCAAATCAGTTTTCATTTTGACAAGAATTTGGTCTTTGGGGTCATTTCAAACAATTGAATGTGAATGTGAAATGACAAAAAGTTGCATGTTGTGGGACAAATTCTATCTGGGAGTGCCAGAAGATTCCTGGGCTTCCAAAGAGCATATTTTCTCTCATGTCATTGATACTCATTGTCATTGTGTGAACTTTTTCAAAATTAAATTTAAGGTCTTATGATTTTGACAGAAGGTTTCTAAATTCAAAACATTTACCATGTGCTCAGGGACAGTACTGTAGGTAGTTACAGACTGTTAAGCTGCCTTCTGCATGAAACTTGATCCTAGCTTTCTGATATTGCATAACACTGGAGTGGAGTTTAGAAGATCTAATATGATATGATATGATATGTATACGTTTATGTGTGTGTGCGTGCGTGCGTGCGTGTGTGCGTATAAGTGTGTGTGAGATGTAATGCAGGACCTTGCGGGCTCACATATGGTCAGAGGTTTGTGTGTGTGTCTCATGGAGGCCCTGATGAGGTCGGAGCCGTGGATGCGATCGCGGTGGCGAAGCGACTTGGTCTCGTAAAACCATTCTCCAGTCAGGTACTTCAGCCGGCCCTTGTTGCTCGCCGACCTCTGCAGGTTCCTGGGTGCAGGCAGGCATGAGGGGGAAACACAAGTAATGTTGTGCACCTTCACATAAGTAGGAGTGTGGAGAGCAGAAGGATTCATCATTGTCTTTACCTTGCATGCAGCACATATTTGACAAACACAGCAGCTGTTTGTCTATTATGGGAAATCAGTGGTGAGAATGCACGACTTATTGATCGTTCAAGGATAGGCTACAGGAAACAGATTACCACCCACTTGGATTGGAACGCCTAATCATTTGGCTTCTGAGTGCAGATAGTGCTGATGGTGATAAAATAACACATAAACCAAGTGGGTCATGCAATTTGCACTTCACAGCTGTTTTAAAGAATTTTAAAAATGCAGCCATCTTCTGCAGCCGAAGTCTTGGCGCGTGACAAAATCGCTACTTAAGAGCGAAATACAAAACTGTCTCTTAAACAGCAGCGAGCAAGACATTTACATCTGAGGAGATCCCATTTAACTGATGTTACATGTTACATGGTTTCTGGGTAGTGAGGTCTTTCAAACTTTCAAAATAAATTCACGCAGTTACAGTATCTCTCGCCCCCACCAGCAGCTGCCAAAGTGTGAAGCTGACCCAGCGCCGCTTTAACGCAGCACTACCGGAGAAGGTGAACTCACTTGACTCGCTTCTCCTCGGCCTTCTTCAGACTGGCATCTCTTTTCAGGACAGCCAGGATGGTCTCCTGCTCCTCCTCCGTCAGGAAACTCAGGTCGATCATGGCGATCGCTGATGCGTCCTGACCCGACGTCACCTGTTGATTTGAGTGTGTCTGACGATTGAACACAACTGCTGGTTCACGCCGTTCCCAAACGTCCTAAAAGGCCTTGTTCTGGATCTCCAGGTCAAGTTGGGGTCAGTGGTTTAAAGCTCGGTGATTGGTGCTTTTTTCCTATGACACCAAATGATCATCTTGAAATTGTGGATGAGGCACTTTCTACTTCCTGTTGTCACTCTTTTGGAACCATTCGGATGTCCTCTGTGGTTCAGTTGGGGCTGTTCTTCACAGCCATGTTTGGCCCTTTCTGGACACCTTAGCACCTGAAAGTAACAGCAACACAAACAGGGGCGAGGAGGTACATTATTTGCTGTCAGATTCATGGTAAGCAGGGTCTTTAGCTCTTTAAGTCTTACTGGAATGCAAGACAATGAATCAACTGCCTGGTAGCTCTTCGGAGAGCCTCAGTAACCTGGAAACAAACTTGACCATAGCCACTGAAAAATCCTCCTTATAAAAGTTTAAACAGTGAACATATTGAATTATGCCTGCAGAGTCACATCATTTACAAATCCACCTTGGCTCTGTCAGAAAGCTGCCTTTTCAAAGTTTCTGCAGGTCATGCAAGCGGTCCGCAATAATAACATCTATTCCGAGCAGTAATAGCAACCGTCTCTTTTGAGACAAAAGAGACGGTTGATCTGATGTAAACGGGCCCATCCCGTGCGTGTTCAGAGCAGTCTACTCCTCCTTTGCCTCGACATGTTAATGATGACAGCGTTGCCTTTTTACATTGGAAGCACTCACTTTTCTCACTCCTCCTCTGCCCTTGTCTGCCTCTAGCTTTCGTTCTTGGCCTCACAACAAACAGTCACCCCGCAAACCCTCGAGAAAAGTGAATTCACCCACTCAACTTGCACGCAGTCCTCTTTATCAGTTTGTGATAAGTACTTCTGCCTCATAAACCACAGAGAAGGTTGTTGAGGATCAGTATCTTGTGGTTTGGACCTCTTGACTATAGTTGCTGCTACTTTGCTCGTCTGTTCGCCTTTAAGAAAACACCAACATCCTTCTGAGTGGATGAGGAATGCTTGCATGTTATAACAGTGTCCACATCAAAACAGAACAGTCGGATGCTGGGATTAAAATGATTTCCTGGGTATAGTCATGAAGGGTTAAGGAGGCAAAGTAGAGCACTTTAAAAAGAAGAATGTTGTGAGTCCTGTTTTCTGAAAGGGATGACAGACACAACTTAGTTCCTTGTAGCAGAAGTTACTCTGACTGGTTTCCTCATTCCTGTACTACTTCCTTGAGAAAACTGACAGACTACTTATGGAATTGTAGCTGCTGATCTGAATAAAACACAATTGGATTTACATTTCATAACAATTATCATTCGTCACTATCATTCTGCAGGAAATACAAAAATGGGATAATGAAGTTAAAAAAAAGTTTTAAAGGTGCTTTAATGTCCCTAATGTAAAATCACTATGCTTTTATTATAATGTCCATATAGGGCCTTTAAGTGTATCTGTGGGTAGTCCATAGAGTTTATAGTATACTCAATATACTTTATAGTATTTATTTATCTTGTATGGTGTCAAAATAATATTATTGTTGTGCTGTTGTTGTTGTGTTGTTTAATATCCTTTCAGTTACAATTATACAGTTACTGTCTTTTGGGTTGAAACATATTAAATGTGAATACAATAAAACAATATTAAAACAACAGCCAAAACAAACCGGAGCTTCACTACGAACAGAATTCATATTGATTTTAACTCAAAAGTGAAAAGAAACTGTAAACTCACCTCACCCTGTTGATCCTCGCACAAGTGTGAACTACAAACGGATACCTACTGCTCGGGGGTGGAGCTGAACCAGATGGCCCAGATCCAGATCTCTGACTGGGACAGCAGCTTGGTCTACTTATTATAATGAGCTAGGCTCTCTCTTTTTCTATCAAAGTGGAGTGTGTGGTGATTGACAATGACATAATTCACCTACAGAACTATGGGAGGGGGTTGTTGTTCCGCACGGACAGTTTAGCGTGGGACCGGACATCCGGTCTGTGAGTTAGTTCCTACTGAGCAGTAGCGTGTGTTTATTCCCGTTGTTGTAAGAGAATAAAGTTGAACGTTTCCACTGTGGATACTCCGCCTCCGACTCCCGTCTCTCGGCACTACACTGGTGACCCCGACGTGATGTTACCGATGACACCGCACGCTATTTCCACGTCGTCTCGGCGCTGGGGAGCTCCACTGCAACCCGGGCGGTGAGCTTTATCTCCGCCCCCCCTGCCCAGGGAAAATATGCAGCACTCAAGGCTTTCCTGCTAAAGACTTTCGAAATGTCGCAGCCGGAGCGGCCCCGACGTCTGCTCGCTATTCGCGGCCTCGGAGACAGCAAGCCGTCGGTACACATGGAGATGATGCTCAACCTGCTAGGTACGGAAGAGCCTCCTGGTTACTTGTTTAAAGAACTGTTTCTTCGGCACATGCCGCCACATGTCCAGACAGCGCTCGCTAATTCGAACATTACTGAACCCCGGGCTTTAGCCGAGGAGGCTGACCGTTTCTTCCTGGCTACCCAGCGTTTCGACCCCGAGGTGCTAGCCCCGACACGCAGTTTCACCCCCCCAGACTGTGACAGGCTACCTAACAGGGCCCCTGTAGCTAACGACAGCCGTGCTAACACAGGCATATGCTTCTTCCACGCGCGTTTTGGCGCCTCCGGCTCCACAC
>CABFOP010081521.1:0-13276 GCA_900683385.1 Anoplogaster cornuta
GCTGATCAGGAAAGTGCCTTTAATACATTGAAAAGAAAAGGAATCCGCCTGTCAGACCTGTTCAGCCAGTCGAGGGAGGAAGAGGGAATACGGTGGAATAGGTGTAGACACAGTAGAGCTGGGTGAAGCTGGCATGCCATTGGCCTGGCTACAGGTACAGTACATGTAGTTGAGTGAGACAGATCATCAGCCAGTGGTGGCTGCTACCAGTTTAAACTGGTTCCTTTGGCTGTGACAATTCATTAATCAGTTTGACAGATCTGGCCTTATTACATGGAATATTTGACAGGTGAGCAATTGGATTGTCAACCGACTCCTATAGTAAATGCAATTCAAAGTGAATTTCTGCTCTCTCTTAATGCAGTGATGCCTGTTATTTTTTAGGAGTCGTGCATTGACCTTGGAAGGCAAACACCACTATATTGTTGGTTAAAACCTAAATGCATACAGTATGTGTGGAATAAACTACAGTACACAGTTATTTGCTCTCTGCCCATGCATGATATAGTTCTGGCCAAGATTATTGGCAGCCTTACATTTTATGTGCATAATGTATCTTCTGAAATAATTGGAAATTGAAACAACTTTCTTCACATATTCATCTATCGATTGATTGATGATCAAACAATGAAGATAAAAAATAAATCCTTTATGGTTTCAAAATGTATAGGTGGCCATGGCCATGATTGTTTGCATCCTCTAGAACAATTCAAATCAATTTTGTTGAAGGAAACATATTCTCACTCTGAAGAAGACACTGTGTTGTCGAAACGTCAGTGATTTGTGCACCAGATGATCCGTGTGCTCCAGTACTCTCCTATTTGAGGAAACATATTCTCATTTGCAGTGTAATTGAACTCACAGGTGCCCACATGGTTGGTGTGAGCCTTTGAAAAAACACCTCACTTGACATCCAAAGGTCTCAAGGCTGATCTGGAGAGGTCTGAGAGCCCGTAATATACGCTGGACACTGAACCAAGAAGGACTTGATGATGATGATTGGAGGCCTTGGAAGACCCCACTGCTGGAAGAGAAACACAAGAAGACTGATTGATCTTTGCCAAGACCCACCTGGACAAACCTATGTAAATCCTTCTGGGAACCAAATTAGAGCTCTTTTAAAGAAAATAACACCAGAGTCAGATACGGTGGAGGTCCCATAATGCTGTTGGGCTGCTTTGCTGCCTCGGGCACTCAATCCCACTGACAACCTGTTATGGTGAGACCTGAAATGTGCAGTTGGTCAAAGGAATCCTTCAAACTTTGAAGAACTGGAGCGGGTTGCAATTGAAGAGTGGGAAAAACTGTCAGCAGAAGGAGGCAGGAAGCTTATTGATGGTTACAAGAAACGTTTGGAAGCAGTCACCATTGCCAAATTCTGTGCAACTAAGTATTAAAAGGGTGCCAATAATCATGGCCATATACACTTTTCAATTTTGAAGCCATAAAAGATTTGTATTTGTATTCTTATTGTTTGATCATGTGCTGTTAAATAAAGCAGGAGAAGACAAAATTTTGTACATTATCTGAATAAAATGCTAGGGTGCCAATAATCTTGGCCAGAACTGTGTCAGGCTTTGATTGGAAGAATGATGTATAGACTGACCTAACAAAGGATCAAGTGCCCAGACAGACAGACAGACAGACAGACAGCTAATAGATAGAGAAGCAAGAGAAGCCTCATTTAGAGAGGAAGGGCTGTTTGTGCTGCCAATATGACAAAGGGGAAGTCGACAACCATTGATCCATGCTCACAGATGACAGCTTAAAAAATCAGCAATAATCATGACAAATGAGAAGAGGCACCACAGCCGGAAAATTATCAATAATCGGAGGCTGAGAAGAAATGCCAAGGTCAGAGAGAAAAGGCTACTGGTGTTCTCGGGGTGTGGACACTGCCAGGTGATATATTGGTAAAGATACGGGGAGCGGCTTCTAAAGTTATTAATTAAGTTTGGGATCCCACTGAGACATGAATGTCCCTCAGTATGGATTCCCTGCCGGAGCCCACTGAATGCCAAGGGCAAAGTGACCATTATGTAACAGGCAGTTTCTGGTGGCGTTGATCTCTCAGCGGGGACCTGGCTGATGGATTTGCTATTTCAATAACTCAACAACCTTTCAGAGGAAACCTGAAGGAAGTGTAGGTACAAGTGGCGTTGCGTTTCATGACAATGCAATCTTACGTGGAGTCAAGCTGACTTTGACTAATGCAACAAAAGAACATATATTAAAAATTGACTTTGAATTTTACCTAAATTAGTTTAAAATAGCTGTAGTTATAGCTGTTCCTGTTCCTGTTCCTGTTGAGGGCTTTGGGTATGGGATCAAACATTATGACACTGATGAATCTCTTCCTAGTAGATGAGAATCTCGCTCTAAAGACTTCAATGGCATCCCGCCCACCCACACACAGAGAGAGTCACATAAAAGGCTTCTGAGCAAGCCACTGCATCCCTGAATGACACATCGTCCAACCTGCTTTATCACTCACGTCTGAATTTATCTCATTCCGGGAAAAAGCCACCACACTAGGTGGTGTGTCTGATACACAAGGTGACCCTGGCGACTAAATGGTATAATTCATTATCTGTAATGAAGTCAATATCTTGTCTCGTGGATGTCTGTCTATTGGGGCAATTAATTGTAGTGTCATTGGAGTCAGCTCACTTAAGCTTAGCATGTCACATACCACTAATGTTCTTAGTTATCTGCTACTGAAGTCGAAGGAAAGATGAGGAAACTGTAACGCAGTAAACAAAGAGAGCTCTTTTCTACACGCTACTCTCAGCAACACTACACCCTGAAATTTGAGGCTCTTGTTCGTGGGCCGAACAGACACAGACAACAATAACAAAACCAAAGACTGCATCTTTTTTTCTTGGACCTATTTCAAACAACCAACCAGGTCAGTTGTTTAACCAGAGTTCAATGGGCCACGGGGTCAAAAAGACAAGAGAGTAATTGACTAGCTGTGTCATGCTGCTGTGATTGACACGTCATTCTGGCTTTGGGACTTGACTTGTGACCTCTCTGTGAAAAGTGGCATGTGGCTGTAACTATGCACATTTCAGGGGAGGTGTGCTTTCTGGCATCTCTGGTCCAAACTAGCACACTGCTAATAACAACACATGAGATATTAATCCTCAACTGGTGAAAATGATCACGCGGTGCAGAGAAAAACCTGGATGAATGTGTGAAACAATCAGAAGCCCATAGGAACCCATTTGTTGGGATGTGTTTGGTGTCCCCTCAAAGCCTATGCGAAGTTCATATCTATTCACACACAGTTGTGCAACATTTTTTACTGATTCTTACCGTCATAACCATAAAGCTTTAATAGAGATGATTATTCGGTCGTATTATTGCCGCCCAGACGCACACACTTCCTTTGCCTTTGCAGTAAGGGTAAAGCACAGTTCCTGTTTTTCTTGGGCCATCTGTAAGAAAAAACCACAGCCCAAGGTAAAAACGATGACTGCAACTTGGCAGAAGATTAAACGGGCCCTCCGCAAAAGCCATTAATAATTCTCATATTTTGGAAACAGACCATACATACAGAATCTGTGGTATTTAATCTCCTCTCGTGGCGAATAAAAAAAAAGGTCAGCTGGGAGGGAGAGGCTTTTTTTTTTTCTTTCTCTCAGCCCAGAATGATGGGCCTAGCTTTTCCAAGGCACCCCATTTGTCTGTCAGGGCTGTGAGCAGAGCCAGTGATTTAGTTTCCATCACATGAAGCTCATGTCCGGTTGATGATACTGCCAGGCGGGATATGGGGGGAATTTGTCACCTGGAGCTTTGACAGGGAGATAATTGCTGATAGTTAGCAGAATAATAGGATATGAGCATTACTAGCTGCCCAGGATTTGGGGGTTATTTGTTGCACGCGATTCACAGTGCATTTCCCCCCACACATTTACCTGTTTACGTTGTTTATACAGAGATCATTTGGCCAATTAGAAACAGTCAACTAAGGATTTAAAGAATCTATACGCAGGATCTTCTAATTACATTGCAGAGACATTAGTTGTGATTTAACACTCTAGGCAATGTGTGCTGCTGTTATGTCCCAATGGCCTGCTTAATGCTTTCATTAGGTTGAATTTGGGACATCTTGGCAAAAAGATCTCTCATTGTTCGTTGGTATGTCTCTAAAAGCACCATGGAGGTAAAATATATATATATATATATATTTAGAAAAAAAAAAATCTCACTGATGTTCATATATTATACACATGAGTAAAAATGTGTGTATGCCATGTGTGAGAGTAGAGCAGCTTTCCGTGCTTGACATTATCAGTGGGTCGGGTAAGAACCCTCTGGCCCATCAGCAGGTCGCATCCAGCCTCAACCCCTCTGCCATCCAGAATCCACAACAACAACTACTGCCTGTGGCTGTTAACAAGGCGAGGCACATCGGACTACAATAGAGAACAATTCCAAACTCACCGAGTCCCCTCCAGTGGAAGTCAAAGGTTGTTTTTTCCCCTCATTATTTCTTGGTTGATCCTCTAGTATTTAAACTGTAACCACCAAAGTCAAACAGTCAGTGGACACAATAGATGCTGTATTCTTTTTAGAGTTTTGGCGCTTTGTAAACTACCAGGGTTTCTTATTGATAGGTGTTCCAAAATCTACACATTTCACAGATGGTCTGGGAGCAATGTTCTGCCTTGAGGCTAATTTTTTAGATCTTAAAAACTTTTGAGCCCAATTAATTTGAATGAAAATGCCAAAGTTGACTATTTATATGAAGTTGCTCTACTGCCCCAGTGCTTTTTGATTTCCCCTTCTCATGGTTTTGGCACCGCATTGTAGGATATGTGTTACGTGTTTCACATTCTCTTTAAAAATAAGACAATAAAGATCTTTGTTGAAAGTTAATTTGACCCAAATGTTGGCAAGGCGAAATACAGTTTCCTTCAGAGACTTACAAAAGAGACAGGTCACATTAGACAGCCATAATAGATGGAGCAGCAAGAGTGGTGCAGATAAGGGAAATGTGCCAGAAAACTCAGCTGTGGGGGTTAGGGAATAATCTCTCTATAATAGCCAGTGTTGGGTCAGAGAACACGCCCAGCCCCTGTCCTCCTGTGTGTTAACTAACACTCACCAGAGTGTTGCCTGAACGTGGGGCTGGCAGAGCCATGGAGAGGGATCCAAACTCACAGCGGCTCTGTGACCCGGCTGAACCCCTGCCCACCGCCCCTCACCGGGAGGGGAAACTGCCGAAGAAGTCCTCCGAGTCAGCGAGAAAGGCTGATTTAGACAGATTTACCTCTCTCCCGGCAAAAATACGACTTTAAAATGAAGCACAAATTATCGCTGGTGGGAGTGGAATATTTACTGCTGTTGTTTCAGTTGGTGTGGTTTTATGTGGCATTTGTGCATTGGATATTTAATGGAGTGTATGTTCCGCCCATTTGTTGTATTTTCTTTCCAAGGGTACACGAAAGGATAAATCATATAGATATATATACAATATAGAAAATTCTTACTGCCTTTTCAAACGGTTTCAAGACCTTCCTTGATGAATAGATAGAACTATTTTATTCTCTGTTGGACTTGAAGGCCGTGGAAATCTGGATGTTAGCATAGATGTGGTTCATGTGGTCCAACTACACATGGGTGGAGGTGCGAGGCATGTAGGTCCCATCCAGTAAGAGGCCTTAGCCCTGTGACTCGCCACAGGTCAGCCTCATTCTAACTAGGCCTAATGAAGAGGGGCTTTAAGAAGTCTCCAGCATGCAGCCAGGCATTACCGATTAGGTCAGTGGAACGGCCGCTGGGCTGAGCATGATGGATGACTGGTGGAATGAGTTTCTTCCATAGCGGTATTGTGAAATCTTTTCATTGTCACTGACGGGGCCTATGAAGGGGACTGATAAATGAGAGAGCATGTGTCAGAAACGCCCTTCTCTGCCCTGCCGCGGCTTTAATATCTCCCCGAGCTGCAGCACAAGAAAGTATCGATAAAAGTAAAGTTTTTAAAAATAACCGTGGTCAGTGAGAGTGAGGTGGAGCGAGGTGGGATGATTAAGGTGGCCAACCCAGGGTTTGTTGCTGTAAACACCAGCCGAGGCCAGTGGCCACGCTGGGAAGAGGGAGACACTTTTTATGGGGAGCGGGTGTTGCCTCGGTGACACGGTCCTGTGATGAATGCGTTGCCTCCATCTGGTTGCAGCACATGTAATAAATATCTGGACTCGTGTTTGACCTCTCTCACTTACCAGACACATCTTTCACATTGGGGACGTCCAAGAAGGAATCACGATTACGTGCCTGCGGTTGGGAGGTTGGAGGTCTAGTGCTTTTTATATGATTAGGTATTAGTGCAGCAAAAAATAAATGTCCAGAGTTGATCCTCTGCCATGATATCATCAAAACGGGAATAGATTTAATATGTAACAAAACCAAGAAGGGAAAGAAATGACCTAAGTAAAAGTGTGTATACTGTAGGCATAGCTTTTCTTTAATTCTCCCCCTTCCTGCGGCTTTGTGGTCTGACCTTGCAGCTTCTGTGCCCCATCCATCTTGGGCTGTTTAGCCATTTCACTGGATTCATACTGCGCAGATTAACACAATTCATCACCACAATCATCCTCGATTCATCACCCTTCCCAATGAATGTTTTGACATCTAGTTAATTTTCTGCTGATGATTTATCAAATTATAATTACCATACTCTGAAGGAGTCATTCATTATGTTGATACATGATAATGATGCCAAAGTGGATTGAATTTTAAGTAAGTTCTCTGCGATTATAACATATGCGTTATTGTGAGTAATGTCTTACAATTTGGTCCCTTCCAGCCTGGAAACTCCAGGGACTCTGTTAATGTTATGACAATCAGTGCAGGAAAAAGGCAGGTTGTTGACCAATTTTTTGGCCAGCGGATGCAGAGCATGAGAAAGTTCAATCAGATTCAGATTCAGATATAAAATGGTTATTAATTTAAGGGTGCACTATTCAATTGCGGTTTCAGCCTCGTTCCTGGGGACTTTAAGGATTAGCTACAACGCTCAGGTACTTCATTAGAAGTTCACTTGACTGTTCATTAACTTACTAATATGGCACAAGAAAAATCAATGCAGAGACTGGTCAGCAAATCATACCAACAAAAATATGTGATCTGTTTTTCATAGTGTACCGCTCATAAGGCAGCTAAGTAGTCAGATGGTGTTCATATTAATGTTGCAAAACTTCAATGTATGATCTAATTAATGTCCTTTTCTTGCACTTCCCTTCTTGTGTTTGGGAAGCCCTCTCTGTGTGTCACTTTCTATTACTGTCATTAGTGTATGGTCTCCTGGACTGGGCTTGGGACCTCTTGCTTCGCTGGCTAATTGGAGGCGACTCAGATTGAATTAATTGTGCGCACTGCTTTTGGCATGCAAAAAAACATGAATCTTTTGTTTTGTCCAGGATTTTCTGCATGTCATCGTGGGATGAGAGAACACTGTGAGGCATTTAATTAGTACAGTGCTCTACGTAGAGCGTTATGAGGTCAAGTGGCCATTCCCCTTTCAAATTTTCAGTGTCAGCTTGTTTCAACTCAGATGGTGATGGGAGCCACTTTCTGCAAGTCTAATGATTACGTGACATGGATCTAAAAGAGGATAGGAATAAGTATGACACAGCTATTTAACTTAATCACACATGCTGTTATTGACACACAAAAGTATCGAACCATATTCATTAAATGCCTCTTTTTGTCTTTCTTCTAATACAGCAATGGGATTGCGATCTTTAGGCATAAAGGTGTCTGTTTTCCAGGACACTGGCTCCTTCAAATTAAACTGGGTCCAAGGGTGTTCCTGTAAAGTCTTATGGCTTTTGGACATTTGGCTTCACAGGCCCGTTGCTTACCAAGGGACTGATCTGGCTGTCTTCTTATATATTTCTCTTGTATCTCACTAGCGCCAATTTTGGCAAGCTAAGTGCTCAAATTGAGCCATTTTGTTTCACTTTAAAATAAACCTAGATCCATTATAGTGATCTTTCATTCATGGCTCCTTTACCTCTTACCCACCTCCCTCTATATCCACTTTTCTCTACTCCCCAGTTCCCTGGCCCCCAGAAATGCATGGTGGGTAACCTTCTGAGGGCTCGTCTTTCCACTCCAGGCTTGTCAGCCCCAATCTGCAGTCATTTGGTGTGAAATGTGTGCCTTGGTCTGGGGCTCTCAAGGTCAGGGCCTAGTAATTGATGTTGCTTATTCATCTGTTTCCTGTGTCTTCCCCCCTTTACACAGTGGCCTTTGTTTGGATAAATTGTTTGAAGATTTACTGTAGTCCTTAAAGGCCCTGAGAAGTGTCCCCCTGCTGCCCAGGCTCAATGTCCCTGCCACGCAGGAGGCCCAGTGCTGATGACACACTGCTGATCTTGGACAAAGGCCTGTTTTTCCAAGACAAGATGGAGGGAGCATCTCCCTGCATAACAATTGAGGCGTTGAAAAGTGTTGAAAGCAACTTACACTCAAACTCTTGTGTGCTGTGAGTCAGGCTTAGGGTGTTTCTTAAATGAATAGGAAAGAAAAATGAGAAGTGAGAGCTGTATATTATATGTACAGGAGGGAATTTGACTTACTGAGCCCAAGTAATGAAAAAGTGCCAAAATAGAAAAATATGTTGAGGGGTTAATTGATCTAGCAAAGAAACACAAAAGTGCCACACTAGATCCCAAGTCACATACAGTTCAAAGTTACTTTCATAATCCATGCTAAATCTCCTGGATTGAAAGGCCTCAATGTTCTCCTTCTCATTGGCTTATACAGCCTGACAGCTGATCAAATCTGAATCAGAATCTCCTATGGATAACGGATGGAAACTTTATCCTAACACGCAAAACTTCTAACAAGTGAAATCTCACACAACCACATGAAGTATCTGTATCGCCACTTCCAATGCCTCCATAGCTCTGCATGCCCTTGATGGCTGTCACCCAAGGTGCAGATAAACAATGGGCTCATTTGAAAACAAAGAAATGATTATGGGGGAACGTTTAATCCCAGCTTGACATGTCAGCAGGCTGCATGGGCGACAGCTTTCAAGAGTCTTTTGAAGTGGCAATCTTTTCAGAGTCTTGGCTCATTACACAATAAAGAACACTTCACATGTAACTAAAGTGGGTTGGGAAATGATGGCAAATGATGTTTACGGGGCCCCTTGAAATGCAAGTGGAAACAAGACTTACCCTCTGTCTAGGTGGGGGGTTTTTAAATATTGGAGAGATAAGACAAGTGAGATGCATCAGTCACTGAGGAAGGACCATCTGTATTCACATTACCATTATTGAGAGCACTATCACTACAAATAGCATTTGACCCTCCATGCATATTGTCATAGTGTGAAAGTCACAAGAGACTGCAGAGGTGTTGTAATTAGATGTAGTGTTGGAAGGAGACTTGTTTCATTATCACTTCATAATCTTAAGTAGGCCTGTTAACCTACAATGAAATGTGGCGCTTAATGATGGAAAGGGATGGTAACGATCATCGTACATCCACAAGAAATAAAGCTCACTTTTGTGTCCAACGTGGCCTTTGTGCTCCTGGCCAAGTTATAGAAGACTAATCCCTTTGTCAGATGTGTCGGACTTCCCATTGGTTATAGGAAGGCCGTTTCACTCCTTTATCATCCCCAAACAATAGTCCTAATCTCCTTGATCATCCTCTGTGAATAAGTGGTGAGGAATGTGAATGACGTGCCCACAGTAAACATGGGAAAGGCACCTGTGAGGACAATGTCTCGCGGAGGACCAGAAAATGCACACAAGGCAGCTGGAAACCTTTTAATTAGTGCTAATTACCTTAGCAGAAGAACGTCGGGAGGCTTGAAAGGATTTGTGTCAGCGCGTGAGAGATCAAAGATTGAGGCGGTCACGTTTTACTCTGCTGAGTCAAAAACTAATAAGGAGGGTGATAATGGGGCCCAGGAGAATGACAACCCAGGTGGTAGTGGGTTTAATCCCCACTCAAGCCTAATTCCAGTTAAACAATCAGATGGTTTAATTTTCAGTTACTTTTAGTGGACTTGGGCTTTACATCGATCTGTTATTCTCTATTAACAGATTTGCTTTTCATGCCTCTAGATAAAGGCTGTACTTGTGTGGGGGGCAAAGTGCAAATCATTCATCCAAGATAGTGACCCTAAAGAGTTGATAGCTGCTATTTCTTCATTCATTGTTCAAATATGAAATGTACAAATAGTAGTAAGATGTCAGGTAAGCCTCTCACCCTGCAAGACAGACATTTTATTTTTATGATTGTGCAAGCCAGAGGGTCCGCGAGCTTTTTAGTCAAAACCTATCAAACCAACTCATGAGATGGTATCTACAAGTTTGCTGGGGCCGGGTCAAATCCAGCTTAAAAGTCAGTCCCCTTCACATCCAATCCACCGTCACATTCTTACCTACAGGCAACCTCTGCTGAGCCCCGGCCATTAATCAAAGCGGAGTGCTGTCCTGACCTCAGCCCCTTCCCTTTGAAGTGCTCTGTCCTCTGCAGCATGAGGAAATCATTTGCTGCCTGATTCAATGAGCCATCAGTCGAGCCAGCAGACCTAATGACATGTGAGAATATTAACCTCCTACCACCAAGAGCGCTGCTGCTTGGGAAGCAGTCTATTATTCATCCAAGGTTTTACTGAAACTCTATTTCTCAGGCCTGCCTCTCTGCTAAACCATCCCACAAAGACTGTAGCCAAGTGGGCATTCAATGTGCAATTATCACATAAATCTACAATATCAATTTTTATCCATAAAAATTAAGGATTTTTTTTTTCTTGCCACATTTTGATAAAGGATTTCTAAGGAAAGCCAGCTGAACATAAACCTAAATTCTCACGGTCTTGCAAAGCTAAATTCTCTTGGTATTATATATAACATTGTCTT
This sequence comes from Anoplogaster cornuta, assembly GCA_900683385.1. Taxonomy (NCBI): domain Eukaryota; kingdom Metazoa; phylum Chordata; class Actinopteri; order Trachichthyiformes; family Anoplogasteridae; genus Anoplogaster; species Anoplogaster cornuta. The sequence goes on from CABFOP010081521.1 coordinate 10,896, forward strand.
TAAAACAAAGGCATGTTTTAAATGAAGTTAAAAAGCCTTAACTTTTTACAGCCACGCTCCCCCATGCCATTCATTATAGTTCCTTATCTCGACAGGCAATCTGTACAGCGAAGCATCCAGTGCATTACACACATATGAGGCCCATCACTCCTGCAGTATTGACAAATTCATCAGGCATTTTTCTCTCTGCTCCCTGAGCAGCATGTTGATTTGCCTGCCGTTCCCAACCCAGAATGGCCTCGTTAGAATACAAACATGGCTTCTCCACTCTGGATCTAGTTGGGAGCTCTTACAGTGATGAGCCATTACCCGTCAATGGTTAGAGAATGGCCTTGGGCTGCACTGATTTGTCAAGTACAACAGGCATAGACTAGATGCCTCGACTAAATGCGTCTGTTATTATTTTTTTGAAAAACAAAGGTATAAAAAGACAAGTCTGGTATTTTATTATGCATCTGTAATTGAAGCGCTAGGTCGAGGGCTGTCAAAGTACAAGAGCCCTTATGGTTGTGCAAAAAATAATATAAAAGATAAATTGAGGAGATGGTCTTCCAGCATCAGTCCATTTTAGATGCTCATATTCATTAGGTGTTCAAGGATGTCAGAAATCAAGTCTACCTTATTCCTTGTCACATAGTAGAGAACCCTGGACTGACACCAAGTGGAATCCAATTTGACAAGTGATAAAAAAGTGTTTTGGCATGCCACGGGCCTTGTGGGCTGGCCCTCGTACCTCACAGTCACAGGTTGAGGACATCCGACCTGAAATGCATGCAAACTAATGGTCAGCATGACTGACATTTCCGCCAATAAGCCCAAAGTGTTCGCCCGTTGTCAGCAGGAGTTTATCAATAGGCATGCCTGCATATGCACTCGTCTATCGATCCATCCATCTCTGTCCACCCATCTCTACATCACTGTAGCTGTTTGTTGTCATTCAGGGGATTGGCTGTGAGGACGGTTGGCTGTAGGAGCCTCAATTTGCAATCCTCCCACCTTAGAGAAGGAGCTGGAATAATAGTACTGTCATGTCGTGTGAGATCATGGCCAAACTTTCCAAACCTTGCTGTTTTGTACAAATAACACAGCAAATCAAACTTATATTATTCATTTAGCAGTTAGTTTTATGTGATGTGGATTTCTATATCAGGATCCAGTCATTTTGTAGGACCTGGCAGACAACGTGCAAGCTTTAGTCACATTGTGCTGAGTTGTCATCACTGTTTTGCTTGATAATGGATGTGAGGTAGCCAGGTCTGGTTTGTACTATTAGCCCTCGGAGACTGACTGACTACTGAGTGCTGTGCTAACAAGGCCCCAGGTTAATTGCAGAGAGTATTGGAGGCCTTGCCCCTCCAGATAACAGGAGCTCGGAGCGGGGGAGATGCTCAGTGATTAGAGAGAGGGCCCAGTTAGGTGACACCGAGGTGAGAACAGAGGAGCCGGATCAGGTCTCCAGGGAGAGAACGACGCGAGTCTATGGGGGCTGAGGTAAACAAGATCGTACCTGTGTGGGCGATAGGAGCGGCTGCCCTCGGGTCATTAGTGCCCTCAGAGCACCAAGCAGAATGCACACACAGCTCAGTGCTTATCAATGTCCAGAGGATAATAAGGTTACTATTTTGCCCTGATCTGTCAGCCAGTCAAAGCAATCTTTCATGATGATAAGACGCGTTCGTGCACTGATGGAGTCGGTGGAAATTGAATAAATGGAACAAGAAGATTAATGCAATGAAGAAATAATAAGCTCATCCCATTTAGCTAATCAGCGATATTCACCATACGCATTTTTAAATCATCTTCAGAAATTAATCGTAATGGCAGGTTCATTGCCCAGTATATTATTATTATATCTATAGCACTAAACCTGGCCCAGTCCTGCTCCCATGGCAGTGAATTTAGCTGATTAAATCACTGGGTGCACACAGCAGTGGTGACACGAAAACAACAATTAATAAGCCAACCCCCAGTGCACAGCAGCTCCATTTTAACCAGGCTGCTAATAACATTACATGGCAAAAATGTCCTAATCAGACAGGTGAAAAGGGATTTGGAAGCAATTTCATTTACTTTCTTTGGAAACCAGTATTATTTTGTGGGTTCATAGCCAACAGCCAGCAGTTATTGTTGGGGCCGTGGTTATTGTAATATTCATGATATTTTGCTTGATTTCCTGCTACAGTTCGCCGCCTGTCACAGATACAGTAAAGATAAGAATTCGTTCTTCTTCAGTGAGATATTTGAGTGTGTTGTGTTTTTTTTTTGTCTGTACAGTTTTTCTCGACAGCTATCTCTTCATCTTGTCTCTATCCTCGCTCTATCATCCCACCCCTCCACCCCAAACACTCACAAGACCCACAAACACAAAACAAAACACCAAC
>CABFOP010081521.1:13296-24560 GCA_900683385.1 Anoplogaster cornuta
ACACGCATGCACAATCACTCACAAAGAATGCACATTAAAAAGGATTTGTTCCCCAAAGAAGGTCAGCATTTGTAAGGCTACTGGCAGATTTAAGTGTCAATTAAGTTGATGTACAGTGGGCACATTATCATACAAGGTTGTCAGCTGTGGCCATTTGAGGGAAACAAATACCCCAAGCTTTACACCTTCCACGGCTTGAACTTTGTATGGACCCATAGTTGCAATGAATGTCACAGTCAATCATTTATCCAGTTGGCAACCTTTCTGGTGGGGAGTGTGAGATCAAGTCATTTTGTACAAATAATAACCATAAAAAAATCTGGATTCCAAACTGCTTTGTCACGTTCAGTGGTGGGGCCCATCCCTGGGCTGTTCTGAGGTCTTAAACTCATTACTGGGTGGGGGAAAATTATACCTCTGCACAAGGATGATGGATGACAAGTTAAATTTGTGTCCAGGGACTGAAGGTGAATGGTGACAGAGGTATTTATCTTGAGAATGGAGGTTGGGGTCAGGCGAGGCTGGGTGCCTTAAGGCACAAGACATTGACAAATTCATCCAGTGGAGCCCATTGCTTGGGCCTTTTCTTTGTTTTGAATCCTGGCCACTCGCTAAGTGACCCACATCGCTCATGCTGCCAATGTGTGAAGAATGCCCTGCCATGCCAGGCATCCTACCTCTGCTGATGCTTGTAGTTCATTCTTTTGCAAGGCCTAAATCTTTGACTTGAGTTGACTCCTAAAAGGCTGGTCTTGTTTGGACATTCTTATTCAGAAACCGTTGTGGATGACTGGGTTAATTTGATTCCTCAAAATTGAAGTGAGCTTTGGAGATATTTTAAATGTTTGTGCAGCTCCTCTAAACCTAAAGTCTCAGCTCAAAATGTGTCATGGTATTTCATACATTTTAATTATTATTTTTTATTTATTTATAGAATGGATATTCCCTCATGTGTATTTGCTCAACATCTATTTATTTAAATTTCCATCCTTTTTATTGTAACTCTGAGCCATTCTGGGGCAGAGGAATGTGTTTACACACCACAGTAAGTGCAATAATATAGCGCAATGGGGATGAGCCACAGAGACCTCTAGTGGAGACTGAAAATGCTATAGGTTGGCCAGGACTTTATGATATTATACTGAAGCTACTATCTGTAGATCATATCTAACATTAATGATAAATTTATAGCAACTGCAATGGAATGGTATATTGTATTTCAATGATCTGTGGAAATGTTCATACGCAACATTATTCTGAGTCTCCCACTACTGTAATATTGGGTATATTATACACAATATATAACCCATCTATGACAAGAGTTCCTTGTTATTATCCCCAATAGTGCAGCCTTGGATGAATTGCCTGAATAATGAACCATAGATGAAGCCTTCAGGTGAGGAGCCTTTTACGTCAGTTTTGAAATGTTTTGAACTGTCAACATAATTACAGGCAGTCAACCCAAATCAATTGGAGTGTGACTATTCTACATCAGCTGAATGTACAACAGCTCTGCTGTCTGCTGTCAATTTGCATACAATTTGACAATAGATTTTGTTTAATAACACTGAAAACTTAAAACAGAGTTAAGCTACATTTAAAATGAGGTATTTCAAATAGCTCAGGGTTAACATGCCACATGCACACAAAAAAGTTAATTATGTATGTCGTACTCTAGCAAAGGGGAATTTGTATTCCATTACATTATGTCTGTGGTTTTCTGTTTTGACAGGTCTCATTCTCCAATTAGGACAATGTATTAGTGATGGATACAATGTGAAATGGTCATTTGTTTGTACTTTGAAAAAGTTTTCAGAGCCCTTATGGTCGCTAACCACTTCACCATGGTTCATCCATCATTTTGTCAACACTCTAATGTTTTGGACCTATACAACCAAGGTCCAGAGAGGAAAGTAACACAGACAAAACAGTTGGTTGCTTTCACTACATGCCAAATTTTCAACCTATCTTTTACCCCCCCTTTGTCCGTGACTACCATTTTGAGGGGATTTATGAATTTTGAATGGTAGAGAATGTGTTATGGGTTGAACAATACTATATATGTGGCTTGAGTTCACAATATTATTCAAGTCACATCCTCATTCAATAGCTTGCCCTAACAGCAACGCTGCTCAACAAAAGAATTTGTTCTGATGAATATTTTCCCTCATAGCTCTTTTGCTCAGATGAGAGATGACTAATTACAACATGACAGTTAAAATTGATTAAATTGAAATTATGTCATATAGTTTGAAACACTTAGAACATTAATCAAAGGTGATGCTATTGAAACGGCACAATCAGCAAATAAAACATATTGTACTAAAATGTATTTCCTCTAGAGAAGTATTGATTTCCTATCTGAAATAGTGATGCAAAAGTTAAATGATCTTTTACAGTGAAGCATTGATTACAGTATTGAATGTTCTTTTGAGGGCTTGAAAAGAGAATAAGGGTTAAAAATAGAATCACTTAATATGTAATTTTAATTGACCTTTCAGCATTTTTGAAGGATGCCAGGACAGATTTATTCAAAATAAAACACTTCTGAGTCCTTTGTATCTATTAGAAATGCTGGCCATTAATATACTTTCAGACAGCCCAGGATGGCAGGATAATGCTACAAGCTTTTCTGACCATGACTTATAAATATATTTACTTTTACCAGTTCCCCTTAAGTGCTTTTTTTTTAACAATGCAGGCTCTATGAATCATTTACCATACAGGAATACCTTAAAGGAATCATTTGCTTTGGATACGCTTTGTGGTTGGTTTGATGCTGACGAAAGGCATTATCTCCTGACTGACAGAATTGTGTGTTGCTCTACTGCAATATTTATTATATGTCACATACCCGTGCATTAGGCCAAGAATGGGCCATTGTTTCTATGCTGTATGTGGTTGGTTAGAGGCAGGTCACAGACAGTGAAAGAAAACCCTCTAGTCATTGCACAATGTATGCAGTACTTACAAAATCATGCTCTGTGATGAAGAGATCTTTAAGAAATCGATCAGATGAAAGCAGGTTAGTGCTGATCTGAACTAAAGAAAGAGATTGAATATTGTGTATTGTGTGTATTGGATGAACACCTATTCCTATGATCTTTGTTGTTGGTTTATTTCTACAGCAATGGGACAAATCCATCACAAGTTTCACTAGAGGTTCGGTGGGTTTCTCTTAACAGTAAACAGTATATATTATTCAGCTCATCTTCCTGTTTTGATCGTGGTTTGTGCCTTTGCATCCATATCTTGACGGTCATGTGCATTAGCCCTCTTTTTGCTTAACAATGAAACTGTTGTTTCAAGCGCTTTTCTTTGTGCTTATTGCATTTCCCCTGCAGTGCATACACTCAATAAAGCAATAGTGGTGATCCTTAGAGGGGCTGAAGGCTGCTTCTTTGTTGACTCAAGGGAAGGGTATTGAAATTGCAAGCAAAGTGATACAATATCATAAAAGTTCAAATACTTGCAAACCGGCTGCAAGACTAGTCCTGCATTTTTGCTCAGGCAAATGATCCCTGCAACTTCTAGCATTATCCATGGCCTGAGTAATTGAGATGTGTAATAACTGTGACAGAGGGCATTATCTGACCCATTTTCCTTTTCTTCTCACATCGCTTTGTTTATACATGCCTTCCTGTCATAATCCCTCACAAATCTCCAAAGTAAGAGCCCTTTGAAGAAATTGCCTTTTGTAGCGTGATATCCCCACATAAAGGAGTTCTTTTTAATGACCAGGATCTGACCTCATTTCATATGCATAAGCCTACATCAAAGTAGACAGCATCCGTCCAGTCTGCACAGCGTTCTTGTACTTGACAGTCTTTCACATTGGAGCGACAGAGCACATACACCGAGCTTGTAATTGCTTAATTAGACTCAGGCCATGCAGCTTTACCTTGGCTTGACCTTGTACTAGGAGGTACTCTGCTCTCCCCAAAGAAACTTGGGTATATTATATAACTATTTTCCCATCTGATAAATTATATTTACTGTATTTCCTGACTAATTGGTCAGCCAGTTTGAGCAACCCTAGGAGAGGTCAAAATTATGCCAGGCATAAGCAACAATCCCAAGCCCCGTGAAGTCTCATATGATCCTCCCTTACTGTACCACAGTGAACAAGAAGGCTCTCAGATCTAAGGCATATACTGTAGTGTTTATAAATACTTTTCATGTGACAAAAAAAATGTGATTTAGACAATCACAGGAATGAAAGTCACAAGTTAACATTAGTATACATTTCTGTGATTGGTAACATACCTGACACTATCTGAACTCAGCAAACCCCACCCATCTGGTATTCCAAGCAGGTTAAAAGCAACAATTATTTATTTATTTATTAGACATGACCATTTTACCCAAGTCTGCTCTCTCATAAATGTCTAGTTAAAACATCGAGCCCATAGTTCAGGTTTCCCTGCCAGGTGCTCAATCTTTGGCAGGTCTTTGATACATAACCCAAACACCAGTATTGATCTAGCTGTCCCTCCATGAGATCACTAGGACAGTATTTCCATGCCACTTGTTTTGGTTATGATAAGGGCAGCGGTGTACAGCCCTTCATCATTACCTTTGTAGGCGCTTTAAGATTGATTTAAAGATTTTACTCAATTTTAAAGCACATGCAGGCTAGCACCCAGCTACATTACAAAGCTTTTAACCTGTTATGAGGCTGGTCACAGACAGCAGAGCGTTCCCTTTTTCGGCTGTTTTTTTTTCCCCCCTGTAAAGCTCTTTGTAATAAAGTTATTATTCCTATTAAACCAAACTGGAAGCCAGTGAAGGGCAGCTAGAACAGGAGTAATATGTTTGCTCCTTTTGGTCCTTGTGAGTCTGGTTGCAGCATTATGGACTAATTGCAGTCCAGTAAAATTCCACTGGCTTAAGAAAGTGTAGAAGAAACAGGATTGCACAACTGCTGTAACATATTCCAGCTTTTTACAAAAGATGATACCCAGATTTATGAAACGAATAAAGGACCAAGATGTTTTGTGATATGTGCATTTGAGATGTCTGAACCAATAACAATTGACAAAATTACTTTCAGACTTTTCTGCATTTAATTGTAAAAAAAAAAAATTGAGACATACGATTCTGTAATATTTGTAAGAGAGTGTCTAATTGCTTGATGTTGCTTGGGTTAATGGAGAGATACAGCTGGGTGTCATCTGCATAAGAGTGGTAATCAATTTAAAACAGGACGCCCACCCATTGTTTAAGATGTTCCATTAAAACCAAATGATCAACTGTCTCAAAAGCAGCGCTGAGGTCTAAAATAACTAAAATAGAGTAATTATCCTCATCACCAGCTAAGAGTAGATTGTTCATTAGTTTAAGCTTTATAGAATACATATTGCGATGCACCTGGACACATCATCAGTGTTGTATCCTGGGTTCATCAGGTGTTTCGGGTCTTGCAACAGACACCCTCGCCCAGGCGACCCAGCCGGGATTGATAAAGTCCCGGCTTGTGTGACCTTTTTTGTGGCCCTTCGTCTCCTGATCCACAGCCACCTTGAGTCAACTTCAGCTACCTCTGTGACCATTTTTGTGGCCCTTTGTCTGCTTGCTCCTGTGATGCCCAGCATATTGTAGGCCCTACAGAGGGACTGGCCAGCGAACCCTCTGCTCCCTACTTCGATGGGCTCACTCGCTCGCCACCCGTTGGAGCGGCACTGCTCCACCAGCTCGGCATACTTTGCACAGTGAGTTCTAAGAGGATGACCTGCTTTGAGGCTTCGGAGAGCAGCACTATGTCCAGCCTTAACGTTGTGACAGCGACATTTTTTGGGAATGCTTCCCCAGGTCAACCTTCAGCTCCCAGTCATGTGCTGTTGAGAGCAGGCCAGAGGAGGAGCTCCTGGAAGCTGCTCTTGGCCTCTGTCCAGCTCTGACAAAAGCCATGGTTTTCTTCGCTGGGCGGATGCGCTTGCAGTGGTTGATTCAGGACTTGGTCATCACGCCAACAGTAGAGCCCCTCCCCCAGGGCTTTTGAGCAACAGCTGAGAATATGCTCCATGGTCCCTCTTCTCTGGCACAGAGGGCATGCTGGTGACTTGACCTTCCCCCAGATGTGCAAGTTGGACGGGCTCGGTAAAACGTCATACACAGCCTGGATCAAGAACTGGATGCGGTGGGGCTCCACTTTCCAAAGCTCGGCCCATAACACCTTTCGCTCCACCGCTTGCTCCCATCTTGTCCACGCTCCCTGCTGCCACATTCCAACTATCCGGCTGGCTCGCTCCTCCTCGACTGACGCACGTCCTTCCATAGTCTCTGTATAGTCTCTGCTCTAAAACCAGACTGAAACTTCTGAAAGAGCCGATTCACATTCATAAGAGCAATCAATGTGTCAGCTACTATTTTTTCTAAAACCATGGCCACATAAGGAAGTTGGAAATTGGTCTGTAGTTTTTCAGGAGTTTGGGTCTAGAGAGGGCTTTTTAAGAAATGGTTGAACATTAGCTTTTTTTTTATTTTATTTTTTTAATATGTGGGGACCATTCCAGTAGCTAATGAGTCATTGATAATGGAAAAAATGTGCGGACAAATCAAATACTTTTAAGAAATCTCGTAGATAGTATGTCAATAGATGCCAATAGTTTCTGTTAGACATTCAGCAGAAATAGAGTAAAAAGAAACAGTGGGTTTCACAGTTGAACAACAGCCTGAACTGGTGGAGTAATCTGCCTTCTAATTGTATGCACCTTATCAACAACGTAATTATAAAATTCCTCCCATTTTTTCTGCAGAGGGTTTAATCATGGGACAAGGGGGAGCGTCTGTGGTACGACTGATTACATTGAAGAGAATGAGAGAAAAAATTGTGTCCTGGTATTTTTAACTTCTGCATTTCAAAGTCTCAAAGTCTTTTAGGATGTCAAGGTGAACATTAAAGGTATAGTAGGTAAGATTTCTTAGTTCAGTAGCAGCAAACGAAGAGTGCCAAATTTCAGCGCCGAATCCCCGCCGAAGTGCGGGCGGTTGTGGGAAATGTGGCTTACGGAAGTCCACTTGCCCGTTGTCGCTCGGGGACGGTGTGAAGCCGATAACAGTCCCCGTCATGCCGTGGTCTGGTCTGTACTTCTGGGAGTCGGGTTTCCTGGTTGTTTACCTCAGTAGCGGCGAGGGTAGAGTGCCGAATTTCAGCGCTGATTCCCCACCGACGTGTGGGCAGGTGTGGGAAAAGTGGCCACTTGCCCGGTGTCGCTCGGGGGATGGTGTGAAGCCGATAAAGGACCCCGATTATGGACCCCGTCCAGTCTCTACTTCTCGAGTCTGGTTTCCCGGTTGTTTGGGAATGCAAGTCGACAGGTAGGTAGGCCATCCAATCATTTCATTCCGGCCGAATGGGCCATCTAATCATTTAATTCAAGCTGAAGGTCAAGTTGACAGGCACAGGTCCATCCAATCATTTCATTCAGACTTATTAAAGTATTGCAACCGCTACAGACACCGGATTTCTTTCATTTTTTTTGATTTATTGATTGCTGTCGGGATATAAAGACAATTTCAAGAAATATAACCAAAAATGCTTCTCAAAAAATTACCTATCCTACCTTTAAGTTTTGAGACTTTACATTTAGGTCCTGGGTTCGATTCCCGCCTGGGGCTCAGTTGACTCTGGGGTGCCCTGGTGGGTTATCTCCCGGGCCTTTCTGTGTGGAGTTTGCATGTTCTCCCCGTGCTCCGCGGGGTCTCCTTCCACAATAAAAACATTTGAAGATCTTCTCCTGTCCCGTCCCTGACCAGGATGTGGACGCCAGATCTGGAGGTGTTGGTCCCCAGGCGCCGTAGTGGACTGCCCACTGCTCCTGGCTGCTGGAGGGGCAGCGAAGTTAACAGGATGGGTTAAATGCAGAGACTGAATTTCCGCAGGCCACCCTCCCTGCATGCGTGTGTGTGTTTGGCGGTCTCCACCTCCTGCATGCTGTGTGTGTGTGTGTGATCAACAATGTAGATTAATAAAGTGATCTTCTTCTTCTTTACGCTCTGCATTACAACAATTTGTCTTTATGGTATGAATATCCTCAGTTAGCCAAGGCAGAGAGGTATTCTTAGGCTTTTTAGGCGGAGCAATTTGGTCCAGTATTTAAAATGTCATCAACATTCATGAGGGCTGGATCTGAAAGGCAGAGGAGACGAATGCTTTGGAGAACTTGGCAGCAGATGTGGCGTTTAAAAGCTTGCTAGGTTTTGTTTACGGTTTGTGAGAATAGGGAGCACAGCGTCAAACATATCATAACTTTACTGTTAGAGCAGTTCATAGTGCATCTACTCAGGATGTACCTTTTTCATCATTGCCACCAAAGGATGCTCCTTGTTTTATTGCCACTGCAATAATTTATTTAATACCTTACCGCTTAATTTGCACAGGGATTGATTTATCCCCTTGTTCCCGTATAAGAACCTGATGTTTGTTACCCTGTCAGCAAACCAAATTTCTCTCTTTTTCTTTCAACATTCAAAATTTGAATTGAATTGTCAATCCCATTTGTTGAAGCTCCAGATTGTTTTCTTTACTTAAATGTGTGAATTTGATTCTAGTAAGACCCATTGCACTAAACATCAACACATATGAAGTCACTTTTCTTCAGATCAACAGAATAAATGATGGAGTGTTTCCTCTGTGGTGGCTGTGTGGGGTTATGGTTTAGGTCCAAACTGCATCATGGGGGGTTTAATCTATGCAGCTTCACAAGTTAGTGAAACAAAGGGCCAGAGGAGGGATTTGTGGAAAGGTCATACTCAGGGCAGTGTTCTCAAAAACAAGTGCAATTAGAGTGATGACTCATCTTGTTCACATAATTCACATAAAACGGCACCTCATAAAGCAGACTGTAAAACTTAAAAGCACATGCGATTACTCATAATTGCTCTAGAAATTGATTTATTAGCTTGGGTGTGAGGCTGTGTGCGCTGAGTGCCACATGACCTCCAGCTGAATGAATAATCAACAGGCTCACCATGCAAGCAGATGTTTGAGAGTGTCGCTCTTTTATCGGCCCTGTAATGCGAACATGCATGAAACCAGATTAAATTAAATGATGTGAGTACAGACAGCTGTGACACATTTGGACTTCGCCGCTTCCCCCCGTTGTACTAATAGAGGCGTATGTTCCCAAACATAAAATAAGATATGTTAGCTAATATTTTTTGATGAGTACATTAAAGAATGTGGAGAGAAACTGTTGAAATGGTGTCTTCTTTTCCATTTTTGGAGGAAATAAACAGTACTAGTAAAAGAAAATAACATCTTGACAAACAACTATAAATCCAAGGCTGTTTTTCTTCTCTGATATTGCACCACTGGGTATTTAGTAAAACGTGGTACTCTTTGGGGATATTATTCCCCCAGAGTTGACCCTTATTGTCTAATTGCAGTGTAATTTCTTGCTTTTCTCTGTTGATTATAAGATGCAGCCAGCTTAATTAAGCTCAGATGACTTGTTTATGAACTCTTGGCACTCTCTCTTGTTAGTATGGTGTAGTACAGTGTTAGTTTATACAGTACACCCACTGTATTTTTCATGGCTTTACTGAGGTGTGTGAAGTTAATGTTATACTAATCTTCTTTCATTGCATTTCCGACTATTTTAGGCAATATAATGCAGCAATAATAATACAGACTAGAGCCCTAGAAAATGGAAATGGTATTTTTCATCTTCTGAGTGGTTCCTGTACAGGGTAAGTAATACTTTCAAGTGGAGAACGCTGTTGGTTTGTATGTTGAAGTGGCAGTCGTTGTGTCTGCCCCGAGGAGCTGTCGACTCAAGTGTTTTTTCCAGACCTGTCACACTTCAAGAACAATTAGAGAAAAGAAAGTAAATTGTTCCCAGGCACTTGGATTGCTGTCTTCACGACATCTGCCACCCCAGTGTGGATGATAGATTCCTCCTTCATTAGCCAGGGGTGTGGGATTACCCAGTGAGAACACATTAATCACCACTTTCTGTGGCAGCCTGAATGCACTGGGCTTTGTTAGAAAAACTTTTTTCTGACGTGTCACTCTTCTGCTGTGACAGGCCACAATCAATCATCTTGATAGACAGAAGTGATAGGTTACACTGTTTACACAATGTGTAATGAAAGATCATGTTACCCTCTATTGTTGTTACTGAGACAACTCTTTTGGGCGAGTTCTGAATAGTGTGGGTGCGCTGGTACGAACTCACACAAGAACACACTCGCTTGCTTTCTCTTGCTGTTTCTCCCTCGCTTTCCCCCTCTCTCTCTCAAACATGCAAAACACATGCAAATGCAGACACACACACACACACACAAAGAAAAAAAAACACATTTACGCACACAAAAATGCAATGTACTCACAGCTCTTGGATTCAAAAATAATGGGTGAAAGCATAAGCAGTGTCTTTCTATGTCTTTCAATCAGAAACCCCAGTTTAGAAATAGCCTGACCACATTAGTTATCTTCAATTTTCCAACAAATGTAAAATCTAACTAAATCATTAATCATACACATCTCAATAAAGGTAAGGAGAATTCCATGTGCATTGAAAACAGTGTTACTTTTCTCAAGGATGTGTCAGTAGGATAAGGGACGATTACCGTGTGACCTGAATGTTGATTTCAGGTCATTAAAGTGACGCAGAATAAAACAATTCAAGGTTATATGTCCTCCTCTAAGGTCGACCTGCGAGAAATTGCACTGTCGCTTCTTGAAAAGGTGCCTCTGTGTTTGACAGACAGCTCGTTGATTGTTTTCACGCCTTAGGAACATAAATTACCTTCATTTTTATGCATTGTTCAAAGTGTTCCCTCAGTTTTGGCTTTAAATAGGACCTACAAACGACATGCACCATACCAACACTAATGAGAGATTTACATTTTGTTACATTTTCAGGAGCTGTAATACCGAAAATGCTCATACATCAGTTTAATATGGATAATGTGGTAATTGTGTTCTGGAAAGATCAATCAAGAGCTGCATGTGAGTTATACTCGGCACTTAGAGATTCATGTATTGACTATTTGTATTGGAGTTCTTTGTCATCGGTGACTTCCCGTTTGCCATCTGTCTCTCGCTTTCATCACATCTCATTACTAATCATTACTAATCATTACTATAGCTACCTGGATAACCACATATATAGAGACATGCACACACACACACACACACACACACACACACACACACACACACACACACACACACACACTTCTGCTTTCTAGTTAAATCATTCCCATCCTTCTTTGCCTGAGTCGTTCTTGACAGAGGGCATTGACTGACAGTATTT
>CABFOP010081535.1:0-13765 GCA_900683385.1 Anoplogaster cornuta
AAGTGGACCATTGGTGCCACTACTACATGCTAATGGCTGGAAATGGCTCTAATTGGCCGTGAGTCTCCTTCCTGCGTAATTCTGCTTCTCCTGATATTTGATGAAAACGAGAAATTTTTAATATTTAAAATGTACATACACACAGCACACGCTCTGCCTTTGTCTCACACAAAAACACACAACCTGATTAAATTGTAATGTTATTTTGTTTCACATGTTGGGCACTGTGAAGCCCTTAGAGACTGTAACAGTGATTAAGGGCTATACTGTACAAATGAATTGGATTTGATTTTGATTTGAATGTACAATGCAGAATCATAAGTAAAGTTTACAGTCAGAAAACATAATCCAAATAAAGCTCAAGAGGAGAGAGGCAGAGTGTAAGGAGGGGTGAGAGAAACACAATAATAAAGACAGATTAGAGGACAGATAGAATAGAATAGAACAGAATATGGGTTTTGGACATAATAATAAATACTTTTAAAAATGTTTTTGCCTTTCTTTGACAGTCAGTAGTGAGAGACAGGAATAGGTCCCAGGCCTTATTCGAACCCAGGACACCACGGTCAGACCGCTGAGCCACCGGGACGCTCCATGAAAATACATGTGATTAGAAAGGAGGGAGAAGGGTGTATGGGGAGATGATGAAACTGAACAAAAGCTTATCAGAGTTTTTCCACAGGAATAGAAATAGTCCCATGAGGACACACACACACACACACACACACACACACCATTATCAGTGCTACTGTGAGGAGATTTTATTGAGGGAATTATTAATAAAGAACTCTATAGACCCCTAATGTGAAGGACGGAGCAAGGAAAAGCTCTGTGTGTGTGTGTGTGCATTGAGTGTGTGTGTTAGCCCAGAAGACTCATTCTGCAGCAAAACAGTGTGTATTTGCATATATCCATGCATCCATTTGTCTGTGTGTGTGTGTGTTAAAATGTTGACATCTCTCCGAGTGTATTATTGTGATAAAGCCTCCTCTGCTATAGGGGTGTCTGATATAGAGGAGAATGGAGGACACCTGTCTGTCTCTTCCACTCGGGCTTCATGTTCTCCTGCTTTAAACAATGGAGGGGAGAGGAGGGGGGAGGAGGAGGAGGAGGAGCGGTAAGGAGGAAAATGAGCCAGATGAGTGAAGAGGAAAGAAAAGGAGATTAGAGATGAAATCCCTCTGCAGTGGACCTCACTGCGAATGTGATGATACACCGCCGACACACTGAGTCAGTAGAGTGGTAATGATCCTTCCAGCAGGAGAAGGGATTGGTTGGACTCGTCTTCATCTCTCTTATCTCTCCATCTTTTTGTCTCCCTCTTAGTAATATTGCCTCTCTCTCTCTCTTTTGATCTCTTGATTTCAGATTATGAAATTGAAACATCATTAACATTAAGCATACGTCTTAATCACTTCAAACATGGAGTCAACAGTACCAGACAGTGGCTTATACATGTTCTGGGGTGGGGTGGATGTGGCAGATGACTGATCCAAAAAAAAAATGAATTACAATAAACAGAAACAATGTTTGCAAGATGTTCAGACAGACAGATGACGCCTACAGAATAGATACTGAATAGTGATGCTGACAGATGTATGTGTATGCATACATCTGCCATCTGACCACGCTTTCGTCCTATATGTGTGTGTGTGTGCTTCTTGAGTGCGCGTGTCCATTAATCATTACATGTTGCTTTTATCTCCTTTGTAATTTCATCCTGTTATGTATTATTTTATCTCCATCCTTGACGTCTTTTATTTAATATGATACTAATACTGAACACAAGGGTGTTTAGTATTCCAGCCTCACACTGACTTTCTGATGATATGTGGCATATCATCATTCTAGTCATCATCATACACACACACACACGCATTTAAATGACACCTCTCTGCCACATCATTTCAATGCAGGCTCTAATGCAGAATTAATCGACTCTAATCAATGTTCACATTATAAACACAAGTTGATAATGCACAAACACATTGTAGCCTAATGATTACCAGCCTTTGTCTTCTGGCAGATAGCGCCACTACGCTGATTAAGTTTGTCCGTGACCCAAAAAATGAAGATAGCGAGAAGATTAAAAATAGAAATTAGCATCTGAAGCCACTGGTTACGTTGCCAAACAGTCTGGTGGATGTCTTAAAAGTCGCATGGCAACTTCTCTCAATTAAAATGAACTAACATGAAGTGGCGTCTCAGACACTCTTAGGGAATTAGAGTGCTAAGGATGATGTAAAATGATTAGTATGGAGTGTTTTTTTAAGTACGTAATCACATTTATGAGGCTTTTCATCAAATATCTTAAGAATAAAACAACCACAGCCCACATACAGTATGTTTGTTATTACTTTTATTAATTATTATCATCATCATCATCAACATTATTCTTCAAGTTTAGCTGTGTAACAAACTTTTCTTGGCTGTCAAAATGTTGTTGAAATATCATTTCTGCATGAAATAAAACCTAAAAACAATGTAACGTACAGAAAGGTAGCAGAATAAAATACAACATGAAGAGAAAATAATCTAAAAAAAAAAAAATCCCATTTTTTTCTATAAAAGCCATAAAACTGAATAGAGACAAAATTCTAATAAAACATATTGGTTAAATGTACATAGTTGATGTGTGTGCATGTGTGTGTGCATGTGTGTGTCGGACCAATAATAAACTGGCCTTTATCTCTCTTGTCTCCCATGGTTAGCGCATCCCAAAATGTACACTCAATCCGTACCACTGCCTGTGTGCGTGTGTGTGTGTGCATGTTGTCCCTTCCTTGGCAATAAGAACATAATAAATGGAGTGCAAGCAACAGCATCATTTTCTATTAACACATTCTGACAAAGGGAAAAAATAAAACACTTGTTAAGGCCCCCCAATGTAAACGCTGATGTGAAATGCCATCAAACCCAAACACACACTCATTATTGGTGAAACTAAAACAAGGACACATCATCAGTGTCCTGTCGAACCTCATTCCTTACCAAAATTGCCTATTTTCTACAGTGAGTGACAGCGGAAATGGTCCCCCATGACTCTGCGGGGCAGAGGCAAACCATTTATAATGCACTGGGAAATGTTACAAATGCCTCGTTTTTCCAAATTGTCTTTTTAGGAAGATTGATTTTTTAAAAGCTTTCATATATTTTGACCTTTTACAATGCATCATATATGCTAACTTACTCTGGGTAGCTGTCAATTGTGGTAAAAACCAGGACACGTTTGGAGAAATGTGGATTCTGCACTTACAATATGGCAACTATGGCAGAGAGTTTGTGTAGCTTCTTTGTATGGCCAAGGCTGGGTTCCTTTTACTCCCAACTCAATACAGGAAGTGGATTTTCTTCAAAGCTTGACTACTGAAAACCTTTGGCATCATAATTTGTCATCTCCAGCCTATAGAGGAATCCCAGTGCTTCACCGGGCTTCGATGGATGCCGTGCACTTGTGGATCTGAACCGAGCTCTTTTCACATCTCCCCCTTTCTCTGTCCTTTTGTTCCCCTCCACTGTACACTCTCCATGAAAACAATCTTTTACAAAAAAGAAAATGTATGAATGCTTAACACAATGAAGTAACCCCATCCTCATTGTTATAGGACGTTGTTCAGCAGAGATTGACTTGGGCCTGAAAAAAGACACCTGTCCGACCCAACCGAGCTGAGCCAAGAAGTATTTAACTTTTTAATCAAACTAAAGCCCAAAATTGCTATTAAATTGCTTACGAACAATATTTTTAAATTAACTCAAGCCCCACCAAAACACAATAAGTAGAACTTCAGCCCAGCCCAAGCCAATAGCGTCTTAAGGAAGGAGGGAGGAAAGATAAAGGGGCGGGGTTAGAGAGAGAGGGAGACAGAGAGTGAGAGGTTTAAGTAGAGATGTAGAAAGATACACAGACTTTTAAACAACAGATGAGAAAGAGGGTAGAGATGTTGGAGAGAGGCACGGAGAGGCAAACGGTATAGAAGGGATACCTGATATACACATGCTCAACCCTGACACATACACAGGCATGCAGACGTACACTCCCTCTTTTTCAGCCACAACAATTGATCCCCTCCTGCCTCCATCCATCCATCTCCCTCTCTCTATCATCCCTTCTTCCCTGCATTTATTCTTCAAAGGCACTCATCCATCCATCTTGACATTTAACCCTCTCCATCGTTCCCGTGCACTGTCCTTGACAAAGCATTGCTTCATTCCTTCCGGGGTTTTTTTTTTGCTACATTTGCAAATGTATGTAAACAGGTTTTTTTTTTATTCTGCTAGCAGCCCCTTGTGAGATGCCCATAACAAAACAAAAGAAATGCAAATTCAAAAATGTTTGCATATTGGCACAAAATACACTCATTTACACACAGTATACTGGTACTGTCAGATGAAAACATTGTATCTCTCTCTCTCAAAAATAAAAAATCAGTCTGACAGATTGACTATCATGTGTTTTCAAACATGAGTTTTGAATGTGTTTCATAAATTCTAGCATCATGGAACTTATATAGGGCCATATTTGAAATAAATGCATTTAAAAAAAAGTGTAACTTCAAAAGTGGAGTTGATACAAATTGATATTAGAGCCACACATAGTAAGAGTTAGGCAAACTTTAGTAAAGGGTCGGACATAAAGGTGGCACAGATCTGAACTGGTTAGACACGTTCCTTTGCTTTTATGTGGTAACACAGTTCACTATGTTACTGAACTGGCTTTACAGTTTAGCTTGGCACAGTGGCACAGTTCAGTAGTAAGAAGTCTTTTGGCAGCTGCAATACTGATATTAGAGCCATACTGTACATGGTAAAAGTTAGACAGGTTTCTTCTATGCTGCTTCTATGACTGAGAGCTATTAAGGCATAAATCAGCATGAGTCAGCTGTCCGAAGCATAGGGAAATGCAGCAAAGCATTTCAAAAGGCCAACATTAAATATTTACTAGAGAATAGAACTTGTTTTCATATACTTTACATCACAATCAACAATTAAGGAGTTTGGAAATCAGTACTGTCTCCTCTTACAAGGTATGAAAGGTCTTCCCATGTACAAAATTTACTTTTAGGTAAATAAGAGAGGTAAATATCTCAATAGGTTTATATGGGACTATCACTCTACAACAAACTGATTCCTCTCGTTTAATTGTATTTAATTTTGTTCAAGTTTGATCAGAGTGAAGAGTTTACTTTCTTTCTATTCTGTTACCTTGACATTTAAAGAAAAATGGTTGTAATAAAGTTCTCATCCTTGTACCTCTAAAAAAAGATTAAAAGTTATGAATGATGTCATCCTGCTTGTTTATAGCAGTAACAACTTAGAGGGTATTTGCCAAGATTATGGTGCAGTGGTGATACACAGTGGTGCCACAATACTGTCTGTATCTGTACACTAATCAAATTATAGTAGAGGAAATCTCTACTTTTCTCTCTATGTATTATGCCTCATTCAAAAGTTACCAAGGCATATGTACTGTCTCAAAGTATTCTTATATTTTTTGTAGTGTACAAAAAAAAGAAAACAAGAATGATGGTTAACTAGAGATAAACAGTTAGCATAGCAACCAATTACAATTTTTAATAAAGCACAACTGGGTCTTTCTCATGGGATGATAAAGCAAATTTTGAACATGTATCTAACCAATCAGACAGTTTGGCTGAAACCAAGTATTATAATCAATGACTGGTAACTCCAAGTGGAACTCTATATAACGTTCTGTAAGGTTTGCCAAACTTTTGAAAGATATATGACTCTAACATACATATGTTCTGATTGACAGACAGACATACCTATTAGAAAAGAAACCTGTACAAGTTACCAGGCACTGGGGGGAATATTCTCATGTCCTTTGCAAAAGCATAGAAAAATATCTTTTTATCTTTCCTTAGGGTTTCCCTTCATTCCTTCCTTCCTTTCAATCGATCTGTTCATCTATTATTTCCTTCCAAAAGAGTCCCTTGGTGAGTTTTTGTTTCCTAGCAACTAAGGCAGCAGGGATGGAGAAGTGATTCTCTCTTGATAAAAATGAACAAGATGGCCACCGCGTACTTGTATTCTTGAGTATAGGGAGCCTTTCAAGGACAATACGCTGTCCTGACTCTGATTCTCCCAACAAGGACACTAAACTATGAGAACTGTAGAACTTGATCTAAAGAGAGACTGAGGTATGGAGGTGAGCATTTCCTCAAGTTACTCAAAGCCTGGTACAAAAACCAAAGGTGGGTCAGGAATGAAAACTTGAGAAGAAAACAGAAATGTGGTCAGGTTAACTAATTCAATTAATTTAATTCACCCCTTTCTAATTGAATGACAAATTGTTTGAATATGTAACTGTTCCCTTCCCAAATAAAGACAATTCACAATTCAGACGTTTCAGTTTCATGTTTCAGGTCTGTTAAGTCATTGCAATAAGGTAAAACACTATAGGCAAGTAGCTTTGTAGCCTCAATACAGCACAAGTGTTTGTCCTGTTATTCTAAGCAATAAATCAGGATTCATCTCCTGAAGTTCCTAAGTCTCTCTTTAAGATCATGTGACCTAGCAACATGTAAACAAAAATACAGAAAACGTTATGTAACATGCTAAAACAATGGGACCTGTCAACATGCTATGAGACAGGTGGGTTGGCGTGCAACATGTGTGACCCCTGAGGACTGAAAAACCAATCACAAGCCTTCATTCTGTTTACATCGTCATTAGGGGACGGACACATCCTTTGATCCTGCACACACGCTTACACACACATACACAATTACACAAATACACACACACAACCCCTTCTCGCTGTACCATCTCTGTTGGACTGCTGTCAACAAGGTAACAAGTCTCCATAACAACACAAACAAACAGCTCAAAAACAAAACAGGATAAAAACCAAAATAAACACTACTTATTATAGTACCATTTCCTGCAAAAAAGCATTCTTTGCCTTTACAAAATAACATATTATATAGGAAAATGTAGCAAATTGCATGTTTTGTACTATAACATCATCATTATTATTATTACCATTGTTATTATTAATATAAATGTTAAGCAGGTTAATAGTTGGTTGTTCTATTAGGCAGGCAGCCAGGCACATAGCTAGTATCATGGCACGGAGGAAGGTAGAAAATAATGTCACTTGGTTCAATCCAAATGGACAAAACAGAACACTTCGGTCCAGAATTAAACCAGTTTTGACCAGTTCATACTGGGTCTAAGCAGTACAAACTGATCAAATCAGACCAGTTCAAAAAACAGTTTTGACCAGTTCAACACAGTTTAAGCTATTATGGACAGTATACCGTGTTTTTACTTGATGCCACATCTCCCATTTTAGGCCACTTTGCAGTGGTGGTCATCTTGTGTCGATCCTACTGTCGGTCCTACAGCATCAATCTGGGAAGCAACAGGGCATGAAAGAAAGAAACCAATTGATCCTTTTCAGGGTAAAACCAGCTGAACTGATACTTCAGTCCAGAACAAATTGGTTTAGAAAATCAGTTTTGGTAGGTATAGATCCATTTGTACAGAGGGGAAACAGTTAAATGCATACTCAGAACAAACTAGTTCTAACCAGATTAGATCTGGTTGTACCAACATAAACCAGTCTGAATAATGCGTCAGACCAGTTTGGACCAGCTCAGTCCCGGTGGAGTTCAGTTTAGCATGGTGCATAACACATCAGCCCAGTTCTGTTCATTCAGTTCAGTAAACGTATTTGCTTCTAGTATTTTTTGTTCTGCTATATGGTAGCTGTGCAAGTGTTGAGCTCCTCAAATCCATCCTAAATCAGACCGTAACAGTAGAAACGAGTCCGGTCCAACGTTCAGTCCAACTTTCAATCCTCTTATTTGGAAAGTACATGAAGCGGCTGTGATTTCTGTTGCATGTCTGAACTCCATTGTCAAGTACTTGGCACGGAGCTGTCAAGTGACCGTCACTCAAAATAAGATTCAGGCTATTTTTCCATACTGTTTAGTGGAATTCTAGAAAGATTTTTAACCACATGACAGCCGTGTGCTTCCAGCGTTAGGATATGTTCCGTTTAGTGCCCAGGATCGGCCCTTTTGACATGAGCCAGCCTCTGGAAATGTGGGGGCAGAAAGCTTATTCATCCAATCCAATGTTTTGTTAAAGGCGTGTGTGACTCAAACGCATCACCGCAGAGTTTTTACTTAATTGCTCGCCGAGCTTTCATCTAATTTCGACTCAGCGACAGCCGTGACCTCTGCGGCCTTCGTGATGTCATCACTGCTATCTGTGACCATCTTGCCTTCTGATTCTTGGTGTGTGACGTCATGGACTTCTCCTCTTACCTCCCCTTCAACTCCTGTGACATCATCATCATCGGCGTCATTGCCCAGAACTTCTTTGACTTTGTCATCATGACACACCCCTATGACACCGTCACTCTCACCTATGACATCATCATGATCATCACCATCTTTTTCCTCTGAAAGCATTTCATTTTGACATTTGCCCTCTGACATCATCATTCCTTTTTGAATTTTGCCCTCTTGCATATGACCTCTCTGTGTTGATGTTTTTTCCGTATATCTGTGTAAGCCCCTCTGTATGTGTGTGGTGAAATCATATCGATCTAAACACACATGGAGACAGAAACTGCACTGGTATGGCCCCCCGTCGCCATGGCAACTCATGTGCAGTGCGTACATGACCTCATCCAGGAAGTAGATCCCACAGTGGACACAGCGATTGGTCAGGTCATCCTGTGTGGCCACCTCCACTGTTGCAACACTTGACAGACTTTGTGATGTTTGATGATGATCCTTTTCTTCCTTTTCTATCTCTTCCCTCTGCTTGTCTCCTTCAGCCATCCTCTCCTCCTCCTCCTTCTCTCTCTTCCTCTCAGCTAGCGGTGACTCTTGCCTTCTCCTTTCTGCGCTGTTTGTTGACATGTTTGCATTTGCGTGCGTATCTCTTTGTCTTATTGCGAGATCCAATGGAGCATCGTTTTCTAAGGATGATGATGATGACGATGGGGTTTGGGGATGAAGAGGAGGAGGCGGATAGTGCGGAGGCGCCGGAGGAGGCGGGAGAGGAGAGTAGGGTGAGGCGCAGTAAGGCACCGTGTAGCTTTGCTGATGATGCTGTATTGGAGTAACCATCGCACCAAGATAATGAGCGTTATTTCCAAGGCTACCGGGGTTGCTAAGGTTACCGATCCCTCCAGGAACGCCAGAGGTGGCCGCCATCTTGTACTTGGTCCAGAACCTGAGCCAATCAGATTCGGAAGACAAGTCAGGTGGAAGGGTTAAGGGTAGGGGTAAGGAGAAAAGGGGATACTGGTATTTTTCAATGGGTGAACCAGGAGGAGAATAACTGGACGGTTTGGATGGACGCATGTACTTTTCAATTGGGCTCCCTCTTTCTGACCCACCTCCTCCTTTTCCTCCCTCTACTTTTGCAGTTATCCCTCCCTCAATGATGCCCCCATTGCCCTCGGTTACCAATGAGGAAGGGGGGTGGGAGGGGAGGAGAAGAGGAGGCATGCGTCGGTGAATCTCCAAAGTTTGATTCGCTAAGAAGGCTTGAGTGGACCGCGGTGATCGCGAACGCGGGGAAGGCTGCTGGTTTTTGATTGGCGGACAGCCTCTGTCTGGCTCCTCCCCATTAATACGCTCCTCGCTGGCGATTCGTTGCTGCTTGGGGGCAGGGTTTTCAGCTGACAGCGAATCAGGGTTGAGGCGCTTTCGGGTTCGGCGTCGGATAATCTGTTCGCCATTGTTCTGCTTTATGATGTTTAGAGGTCTGGGTGTCTAGAAGAAAAAAGAAAGACGAGAGGAGAGAGGAGAGAAGGAGCCAAGTTAGTATTAAATGTATTGATGAGCTGCTCACCATTTGTTGAGGTGACGGAGAAGAGGTCTGAGACAGAAGTTCCCATGGATTTAAGGTTGCACACACAAAAGTCATCAAACCCAGCATGTATTAGAAATTCGACACCAATAATATGAATCATTACACTTTCCAGCAATATTTCCATTTCAACAAAGAAACTATAACAATTGCAAGGAACCATTTTTTTCATGGCTTGGATATCAGTGGTGCAGGATAAAAAGGAAAAATACTTCTTTCTGCTTCTAATTCCCCGCAGTCTGCACAGTATTTGTTTTTAGCAAAGAGGAAGTGGATAACTGGCACTAACACTTTCTTTCTTTCAAACACTTCTGTAAAATGATCTTGAGCAAGGCACTTACCGCTGCGCTGCTCCAGCTGCACAGCACTGTGTAAGGCTTACAGTAGGAGGCTAATTGTTGAGATTGTATGCTCAGTAAATATTCCCTTGGTGAATTGAGGTTTAAAACATGCCCTCCCAAGTCCACAAAGTTTTCCAACAATGGCCTATAATTCACAAAATACACATCTTTTCATTATTGCTTACATGCTAAACAAGACCAAGAACTGTCAAGGGCTGCAGTTTTTGCCCTAGCCAGAAGGAGGAGCTGTTACATCTGATGTGAAGGGAGCCTCATCAACTTTGGTCTAAGCACACCGACTCAAACTTCACTAAGCACATAACACAACTCATGCTTTGATTAATCTCCTAAACTTCCTCTACTAGTCTTGCCCTCTTTCAAAGTGTTTTGGCATCTCTTAATAATAACTATTGTACACACCAAAACACTGAAATCACATACGCAGATTTAGAGAGCATGGCAGAACCGAAGTTACCTCTAAATTAAAACAGGCATGGGGAAGCAAAATTCCTCAAAATACAAATTGCTCAGTAAACTCCACACACAACCCATTGCTTCTAAAGTGGCCATCACATATGATATATTATGGTACTCCTATGGGTTCACACAGCATAATGAAATTTTACTAAAGCTTTCTTCGACCCGCTACACAGGAGAAACTGAACAACACTTCAACAGGACAGCCCCATTCATTTTTTCCCCCATAGAAAAAAAGGCTCAATTTTGTTCTTTATTAGAATAAAAAATTAAACTTGACTGCCCAATTCCTTTCTAAATACACGGCATGAGTCAACCTTCACACAGGGGTAACTGAGGTCGAGAAGCTTCACAAACAATTGCAGCCAAAGAAGAACAATATAATCACATTTTCCTGTGAGCAAAATAAACTGATGCTGTATTCTGCACTTCCAATTCAAAAGTAATGACTAGAAATGTTTATCATGCAGACATTATGCAATCCTGTCAGCATGGCAGCATCACCTTCTTAATGGAACTTAACTGAGGCCTTCTTTCTCAATACATTGCAAAATCTGACCTCTTCACAGCATACATTGAAAAACTCTAAAACACTAAATCTGATTTAGAGGAGTGCCGTACTGTTTATTAGATTTTTGTTATGACTTTAAGTTAAAGCCACAAAGCACAAACAGAACCAACTCTAAAAGCTTCAAAAACAGCCACTGTTCATTTAAATTGGGACTGCCATGCAGGTTGCCTCCTGTTTCATTAGGCTTTCTGAGCTTTCAATATTTCACTAACTGGGAGTAAACAAGCAAGTTTTGCAGCCCCGCAATTGTGTGTATGTGTGTGTGTGTGTGGGTAAACCCTTACACGTCTCTTTAATTCCACTCATATCTGCTGTGCTGTGTGTATGTGTGTGTATGCAAGTTGGTGTGATGTAGAGTTCTTGACATGCATCCTGGCAGATGAAAACCAATCACCTGAGAGAGAGAGAAAGAGAGACCAAAAAAATGCACAGAGAAAGATAGATGGAGGGAAAGAGGACTAAAGACATTGAGAATAAGGGGGTGAAGGAGTTTAAAAGGATGGAAAGCAGAAAAGAAAAAAGTTTTCCCTATTTAAAGAAATAAAGAAATAGACATCTCATGCTTTTCAAAATGAATTGTCTATGCTGGGCTCCTGTGTGTGTCTGTCTGTGCTGATGACTCATGTGTCTGCCTCTCCATGCACGTGTATGCAAGCATGCATTTGTGTGTGTATCTGTGTGTGTATGTGTGTGTGAACCAAGGCAGTGTCTCTCTCAGTATGGGTTGTATCAATCATTCTACGGCAGCTACCTTTACCTCTTAAAGCGAGAAGCAGCTATTGTTGAGTAGCGTCAGTGGGAGCCTTAAAGATGCTACGTGCGGCATTTTAACATTCACTTTGAGACATTAGTACAATTACTATGAACAAACGAGGCCATCACTCTACACTGCATTTTATATTGTGTCACCAGATCAGATTTTGTGGGAAATCTGCTGTCTTGCTTTGCAGCACAAACAGAGATTGGTTTATGGCACAAAACAGGAAGAGGTCGTGAACGATGAATGCGATAAGGAAGGGTCAGGAAGGACAGAGGAAACACTGGACAAGCAAAAAAGAGTGCCCCCCTGTGGCAAGAAGAGTCCAAGTCTCTCCACCTCTCTTGCTCTTTTTCCTCTCTCTCATTCTCTCCCCCCCACCTCACCCCCCCTCTCTCTCTCTCTGGATCACTGTCTCTCATACTGCCTCTCTCCCTCTCTTGCTTTCTCTTAATTACATTAACACATTAGCTTTATTTTATTATTTTAAAGACGTTTGACATGTTTTTCTGAAGCCTCCCCCTCTGTTCCTCCCTCCCTCCCTCTCTCCCCCTCTGTCTTTTATGCATTAATGTGTCTGGGCCCACTGTGAGAGACTAATCACTCCATTTGGTTCCCAGGCTGAAAGAGTTTTAACAACCTTTGCAATATATTGTCACTATCTTGCAGAAATCCTGCATATCCAATTTTTCCATTTTCATTTTTTTATTGTAACTGATGTTTGATATTGTCTCCAA
This sequence comes from Anoplogaster cornuta, assembly GCA_900683385.1. Classification (NCBI taxonomy): domain Eukaryota; kingdom Metazoa; phylum Chordata; class Actinopteri; order Trachichthyiformes; family Anoplogasteridae; genus Anoplogaster; species Anoplogaster cornuta. Next base: position 12,739 of record CABFOP010081535.1, read on the forward strand.
TATGTTGGAAATGGATCACTGGTCCCTGAGACCAAACCATTAGTAATGCATTTCAAGGAGGAAAAACTTTCTTTAGATAAGAAAAGTTTGTGAGAAAGATATTTAATCATTGATGCATTTTGGATATTTTCCTATGCAATGTCAGGTTTGGCTTCATTCCAAGGTCATGAAACACTTTCTGCACATTAATGGTAGAAAACAAAACAAAATAAAACAAGCATTCATTGGAAACGTACTAGTTAGCATTTCTGTGTGCTGCACCAACCAAACACACACACAGATGACAGGTAGCTGTAATGTTGTAGACTTTATGGTTTCAGGGTTGGCTTGAGGGAATAGCAAGGCTGGGTTACTGCTGGGTTACTGCTGGGTTACTACTGGGTTACTGCTGGGTTACTGCTGGGTTACTACTGGGTTACTGCTGGGTTACTGCTGGGTTACTGCCGGGTTACTGCCGGGTTACTGCCGGGTTACTGTTGGGTTACTGCCGGGTTACTGCTGGGCTACTGCTGGGTTACTGCTGGGTTACTTCTGGGTACGGCCGGGTTACGGCCGGGTTGCTGCCGGGTTACTGCTGGGTTACTGCCGGGTTACTGCTGGGTTACTGCTGGGTTACTGCTGGGTTACTGCCGGGTTACTGCTGGGTTACTGCTGGGTTACTGCTGGGTTACTGCTGGGTTACTGCTGGGTTACTGCTGGGTTACTGCTGGGTTACTGCTGGGTTACTGCTGGGTTACTGCTGGGTTACTGCTGGGTTACTGCTGGGTTACTGCCGGGTTACTGCCGGGTTACTGCTGGGTTACTGCCGGGTTACTGCTGGGTTACTGCTGGGTTACTGCCGGGTTACTGCTAGGTTACTGCTGGGTTACTGCTAGGTTACTGCCGGGTTACTGCCGGGTTACTGCCGGGGTACTGCTGGGTTGCTGCTGGGTTACTGCTGGGTTACTGCTGGGTTACTGCTGGGTTACGCATTATTCTCTCCCGCTATCTCTTTACTTCTCTTTCCACGTCCCCTCTGCATTTCTCT
>CABFOP010081548.1:0-11324 GCA_900683385.1 Anoplogaster cornuta
TCTTCTGTCCCGGCCATGCTGAACCCCGCCGGTGGCCGCCGGGGGTCAGCATGGCCGGGACAGAAGAGGGACAGCAGGAGGAGGGAGCTCAAGCAGAGGGTGAAGGTGCGGATCATCGTGTCTGAGAGGAGGAGGGGGGGTCTGAGGGTAAAGGCAGAAAGACAGCTTTGACATAAGTGATTTAATTTGTCATACTTGTCATATATGGATAACAGACAACACTGTAGCCTATTTTATATCTGAATTGATTTCATGTTCACTTGACCAGTCAGGTCAATTAACCAGGAAGGCCAATAAGAGCTCATTTCCCCCGTAATGAGAAAGATATATCGTCTTAATCTCAGATACATGCTGAGATAAGCTGCAGTGCTTAAAGATAACTGTTTGGACAAGTGCCATCAGCACAGTGAAATAATAGGTTGCTGTCGCAGAGAGAGGCACGGTTGTTACGCAGACCGACGGTGACATCCTCTGGCCAGAACAACAACCCCTTGTTAACTCAATGGGAGAAATGGTCTGGTTGCTCTTAGCCGTTATGAACAAAACAATAATGTGGAAAAACAAGGATCTTGGACGTTTTAAGACAGTCTGGGAGATGCAGCATAACTGTCCTATAGTCAATCACTGTAGCAACGCTCATCTTGTATAAAGCGGTGCAGGAGAAGCCAAAACGCATAAAGCTAGGAATGTTTTTCACTTATGTCAAACGTAGACATATAATTAGTTAGCCTATATAAAAGTTAAATTCACGTGAATAAACATGTCCCAAGTATACCAAACCATATTTCATCTGTGCAGACAGAAAGATATTCAGGCTCTATCCGTCACAGCCAAACAAGAACCCACAGCCACTGAACCACTGAGACACTATTGGAGGCCAGAAGGTCACACTGGGTGTCACATAATTGGAATGTATGCAGAATCTGTTTGTATCATGCAATAAATCTTTCAGAATTACACAATTAAACAAATATACGGACAGTTCAATAAAGAGATTGCAGATTGAATGTCACTAAATCGTACTCAGAGTAAAAGTAAAATGTGTTAGGCCCATATGGATGCAATTTCATCAAAGTGTAATCCAGTGTAAAAAACCGACAAACTCAAGGACTCAAGAAAGCCACAATAAGCACCTCTTCCAAATGTCTGAAATTTGCTTCCATTACCTAATTGACTGTTAAAATCATAGCATCAAGTTAAAATCAAGAAGCAAGGAACAGAGGAGGAAAACCAACAACCTGCACTTACAGTTCAACCGTTAAACACCTGTTACACATGTACTAGAGGGTAATACTTGTTTACGCGTGAATTATAAAAAAAAAAATCACCCCAAATTTCCTAACTTGAACATTTACATAATTAGTCTGTCTGGTTAAATAACATAAAATAAAATAAAAGCCCTTCATCTACAAAATAAGGTAAAAAAGGAGAAGGTAAGGGTGAAAGTTGACTCACCTGGCAGGCAGCTAAGGTTTGCAGTCCCAGATGCCACTGGCTAGGGGAGAGTGACTGAGCTAAGGAGTGCGCTTACTAGATGTTCTCCTTAGTCAATCCTCCCCTCTTCCCTCCTTCTCCCTCCCTCCCTCCCTCTCTCCCTCCTTCACTTCATCACTACCCTCTCACTGCTCTTTCGTTCCCACTAGCGCTTTCTTTCTTTCTTTCTTTCTTTCTTTCATATAGAGGCATTTAACTTTAACATTCAAAATGCAGAACAAAGACTGGGCCATCATCCCTCACAGATAAATGAATCAGAGGTTGAATCTCGTCTCAGCTTTTAAAGAAACAAATCCACAGAAACCACCAGACTTGACAGTTTCAGGATGTAACATTGTGTAAGTTAGAAATTCTATTAAAATGAATAAACTGAAACAGTTAATGTGTTATAAAATCAAATTTTATGTGGGGAGGCGTGTGCAAATGCAACCAACAGGAAGGACCGGACTCCAGAATAGTTTCAAATGTCAAATTCCAAGTATCCAAAAGAAGCTACCTAAACCACAGGGTAGATATTTCCTTGTCGAGATAGCCTCAAACCACCACTCTAAAATAGCCTCAGCCTCTTTGCCTGTGGCCCACGGTAGCAACGTGACATGTAACATGTAACCATGTTACTACGGTCATACAACCACCATGGAGTAGAAAGGATACAGATTCAACTCATCAGTGTAGAACTGAACTCCCACCCTTTCCAGATATAAACTGTGTTAAAATGTGTTTTTATGGCCTTATAGCAGTTTATTGTCTTGATACGATCTGGGTTTCCTCCAGGTGTCTATTACAGCTACATGTTTGGAAGTTGTTTATTTATTTTTAGTAATTTGGGGTGGATTTATGACTAAATTAACTGCTTGGAATTATTATTTTTTGGCCTCGGGGTGCTGAGAAAGTGTATTTCAGTATTTCAGTAAACCTCAGGGGCTACCATTTTAAGGCAGCGAGGTTTATTCATAGACATGACAAATTACAATCATGACAGGGGAGGTGGGGAACAGAAACATCAACCACTTCTGTAATAACACAAACACCCTGCCGAGAGCTTAACTCGTCTGCAGTTTTCCAACCGGTCGAAAAGAAAAAACGCCAAATACATATCTGGGTGTACGTGCGCACGCACTCGAGTAAACTTGTAAGCTGTGATTTGAGTTGTTTGTGTGCCAGTGATGGTGTGACTGGGTGGTTGAGCGGCGGTCCCTCCCTGACTGGTAAACCCTAACAGGAAGAGCAGGCCCCCTATTAGAGGGGCCTAATCAGAGGGATCTCCGAGGCCGCCAGGGAGAGGAGAGAGATGGGGGAGGAGGGGGTGAAATGTGCTATGGAAGTCTATAAGAATGTCATTATCAATTTCAGTCTATCCACACACTGTGGGAGACACCTTTCCATTGTAACTTTCCCCAAATTGTTGCATATTAAATTAATGAAACCATATAAGACAGGTGTCCCATGCGTGAGTGCCAACGCTTAACAGCTCAGTGGGTGTGTGTGCTAGTGAGAGTGCATTAGAGGGCTCTCTGAGGGCCCATAGGGCTGCTGAGTATCTGAGTGTAGCAGCTCTCTGTGGCAGAGCGCTCTCTTTCTCCACCTCTCTAATTACGCAGACCGAGCCGGCTCTGCCCTTACCCACAATCTGTGGAGGCATGAAATAAATACATGCTCTCCAACAATAAACAAGTGCCTTTTCAAATGACAGCACCTCCGCATTCTCACCCCCGCTGCCTTCTCCCCGGGCTTTCACAGGCCATTTTTGTAACGCTCTCACTTTCATGCAGCCTAGCAGGCGCACGTACTGGGCACATATATATTTGCTGTATACGTGCTGAACAAGTAACAGCCTCTCAACAGGCAGAGAGCCGAAGACAGAGAGCGACCCCATCAGATCCAGCATCAAGGCCATCTTTGCCTTCAGCCTGAGACGGGCTATAGTACGACCATCAGGCTACAGATCATTTCTACAGTGTAAAATAAAACAAATGGGCTAATAATTTAAACTGTAGGCAGTGCTTAGTTTGTATTGTTTTGTTTTCCCCACACACCTCAAATTCAGAGATTTTATGATTGGAAAGCACAACCCTCCACAAGAACGACGCTAGCCACTGTATCACTAAAGGTTCCCTGAAAGTCACTAACACCAAAGGACAGACATCTTTCTTGGAGCCACTGCAGCCCCCTTGCTCTCTCACCCACCCACTGATGCATGGATGTGCATGCACACCCGCATCTGCAGGTGGCATTGGGTCTCCATTGCCCTCTAGTCAAAATGCCTTCTGTCATAGTAGCCGCTTTTCCCACACACTCTCAATGCAGTTTAGTCACATCTCCCTCTCCCACTGCTTTGAGTGGTAACAGATTCCTTATTGCCTTCATGCTGGCCACACAACTGTCTCCTACCAGTGATGACAGGGTTACCATATGCCCCACGTCAGCCCAGCCTGCTTTGATTAACCTCTTCAATCAGAGAAAGTGTAAAGACCATCAGGAGTGACTTAAAGCGAATTCCCAATGCTTTTTTCAGAGATCAAAATAGATTAATGTACAGTATATGCATTGTATAGGCCTTTCAAATTGGTGCCCGATTTCAGTTGGGAACTTAAACAGGTACAACACTGCCGCCTTGTGGAAGGCAGCACAACCACCTACCTTTGCCAGAAATCATGTCTACAACAAAATATCAGAAGAATAAATTCAAACATGTTATATTTTTACCTGATCGGTGTTATTACACATTTGTAGTCAGTATGGTAAAAGACAACGAGATTGGATAGTTCAAATAAATTTATTAAATATAAAAGACTCTTTGCAGTGCAGTATAGATAACTGAACAGACAAAATATTTGGTAGATTAAGGAGAAAAAAAATGCAGTGCTCAAGTTAAACTAAGTGGGGGTAAATTATAATTTAAAACTTTTTTTTTTACTAAAAATGGCAGGCCAAATGGTTAGAATTAAACCCAGAGAAACCTTTGTCTCTTCTTGAAATCAAAAGGTGATTTGGTACATAAAGAATAAAATCAAAGACATTTTGCAAGTCTTAAGAATTGTCTATAAATTGTAACACACTGTGAAACGGTAGTTACCAGTACCAGTCAAAATGAGTTTGTCTCTTCAACAAGTGCTGTGCTGCAGTTTGGTGTTCAATTCCCTTTTCACAAGTTTTGGCCACAAAACAGAAAGGAAAATGAACAATGGAAAAGCAGAACTGCAGCATGTGACTGTTTTTTCACTAAATCATTAAGACAGCAAAAGCGTCTCTCGTAAAAATGCTTTAGTGAGCCTCTGGTGTAAGTCAGACGTAAAGATAGCGTGACAAGGGCCTTTTAAAAATGAAGGGGTCTCTTCGTTAACCAACCATAATGTGAAAAGAGCTGAATACAACTTTCAAGGTACAGAGTAAATAAAACAAACAAACAAAAAAAACAACCCCAGTATAAATAGGAAAATAAATACCTCCACTATGCTGTGCATAGTTTTAGAATGTAGTGTGGACTTAAAAGGTGTCATAACCCTTGTACTTTTCTATTGGAAAGACAGACCCATGCCAAAGGGTCTTAATGCACTGTCTAGTGTTCAAAACCATGTGAAACAAAAAAATTGTTTTCAGTGCAGGTAAGGAGCAGTTAGTTGAAGCATTCTTTGGTTCAGTGAAATACTGATGCTGAGGCCCTAGGGTCAAAAACACTGCTTTAGTACAAATTAGGTAAATCATGTCAAATACACGCCCATGGCCATGTATGGACATGTTTGAGCATTTATGTTTATAAGGTTATCATCTTGCAGAATGGATGCTGTATCAACATGATCTTTTAAAAGTTCATTGACCGTGTCTGTCAGCACAACAGGCGACTTAGAAAAAGAAGACACAACACCAAGAGCTGGTTCTTGTGTGTGTAAAACAGAACTGACAACCAAGTTGACACTTATTTTGGATTGACAGAAAGTGCTGATAAAGCATAATAATAGCTTTGATGCTATAATAGATTATGATAAAGAGGGTATTGTGCTGCATGAGGCAACATGGATTCATGCTCATTCTCACTATACTCCCCTATAAGCCACAGTAGAGGGAAAGGAAGTTCACAGAGAGCAATGCAGAAAAAAGTAGATATGGTCAGTTCTTTTAATCAAAGCTATCTAAACAGCACTCTAATCACTGAAAGTCAGAAAAGATATCTCGCGTATCTGCTGTGTAATGACCACTGAATAGACATGGAGTGCATGTATTCAATGTTTCAACAAAAGGACAGTCAACAAGTACATGAATATGTCTTGGATTGGGGGGGGAACTGAAATGTCAAATAAGTCTGTTGGGTCTTTGGTCTGTTGGGCGGTCTGCTGATATTGGCAGAGGAAGAAAGAGTGGGATGTAGGCTGAGATGAGAGCCCCAGTCTCAGCCACAAACCAGAGACAGCAGTGGCTGGCTGTGGTCTAGCCTAGCCCGGGGTTTCGCAGATCCTACCTGAGGACCCAATGTAGATGTGGCTGGTTGTTCCATTCAAACGATTACTGTCATCCCACAAAGATTTATCAACCAGTAAATACTTAACTGGGACAAATCAGGTGGCACAATCAACAAGTTCAACTAGTGTACCTACCTTTTGAAACAGGTACACTAATATGTTTACTTTATTGAGTCATCAAGAGAGGGTCCCCAAAATGATCACTGAAAAGCCTCTCTTTCTTATCAAACTCTTTCCTAACTCTTTCTTAACTATTTCAATAATGGGCCAGTTTCCCTTCCTCCTTGATGGAGGGGAAATCCAACAGTGACAAGGCAATGGTCACAGGCCTGTGAGGTTAGGTTATATCCCTTAGAGCCCGAGTACTGGCTGTGGTCCTTGTTTGACTCTTCTGGTCCATTCCGCCAGACTAAATGTTTTTAGCCCAGAGAACCTGTTCAGTGCAGGTTCCCTTGGCTCAGTCTGTGCATCCCAGTTTCTTGCACACCTCTGAGGCAGAGAGGAAACTGGCTTCAAGGCTGCCAGGGTTTCCTGTCCTTGCCTTTCTGATCAGGAATGTGTTTGTAGCGACACTTGTCCCCAAAATGGCAGCCAGTGGTTCTCCAGAAGTAACACTCATCTCCATTGACTGGGCCACGCCGTCTGAGTCTGGGCAGAAAGGAAGATTACAAGCACAATGCGTTAAGACCCAGTAAAAACATATCATCGCCTTAAGTATGAGTAAAGAACGTTACAAACTGCAGCCCTACATTCTGGTTTCTGTACCCTATAGCGAGGCCTGCTCCTTACCCAGCAGCTGCCCCTGCCTGCTGTGTGACAGGTAGGCTGGTCTTAAGTGGAATGGGAAGGACCCTCTGGATCCGACGGTCAGGATAGCGCACAACTAAACGCGTGTTCTCAATACTATAACCCTGTTAGGGGAAACACACATGCGATACAGAAACTCCATAACCATGTTCTTTAAAACAGGGTCAGAATGAGGAAGGGGGAACCAAGCTGGCACTCACATTTAGTTTCTCCATGGCGCGAGCTGCCATGTTAGCATTCTTGAAGTTGACAAAGGCACAGAATCTCTCATGCAGCACACGGATACTGTCTATCTCGCCATACCTGCAAAAGCAAACAACTTATCAATAGACAGGTCAAACACCATCATGGTTAAAGATTAGATGTCCATGTTTCTGTGCAAAGGGATAAAAAAACTGTTTGCTGAAAGGTTTACTCAGTGAATTCTAGGAAAGTGGTGTTTATATGGACATTCAGTTACGTTGGCATTAACAAACAGTTCACTGGAATACGCTCATACGTTTTAAAAAGGTCCCATAGATGTTTCTCCGTCAGCTCAGTTGTCACATTTCCCACCCATAGAGATGGACAAGGGCTTCTGATGGAAAAAGAGAGAAAGAGCTAGAAAACAATCTAATCTCTTCAAATGTCCAATTCCCCGAAGAAGAGTAAATGTGTGACATCCATAAAGACACAAATGTACACCACTGACCCCAACTTTCATTGGACAAACACCAAAGGCAAATGGTCACCTACCCCGGTTGCACCACTGAGGAATCTTGGCTCCCAGCTACAAAGAGGTAAAGCATGTATGCGCATGGCATTGTATTAGAAGCAAAACAAAAAAGCTCCATTTGGTTGAATATGCAGAAATAAATTCCTTACCACAGAGGGATTTCTTTAGGAATATAGCCTGTTCTATACATTACTGCTCCCCAGTGTTACAAAGAGGAAATGCAGGTCCTTCTGATCTGTTATAAAACCTGTACACGTTCTTACCCCGGGCAATATCTGGACAAGAGGCCACAGCAGCCTGTACAGTAGAGAACTTCTCCAGCAGTAGGACACTTTGCATTTCTTCAAAACCAAGCTCCTGAGGAAAGGGCAGAGAGACAGAAAACATTAAGTCATAAACACGGAGTCAGAGGAATGAAGCTGTGAGAGTCAAACTAGCCACTCAGTGTTGCTTGTTACAAAGGAAAGAAGACAAAAGAGTGGAAGCTATGATTATTGTTATGCACACCTTACAGGAAATCTTTTTGTCACTTTCTTTTGTGAGTGACGTGTTTACCATTAACTGTAGCACTTTGCAATTAAAGAGATCGTTGACGGCCTCCTCACAGTCTTTGTCCAGCTTCAATACCTGCTCCATGGCCTTCTCTGCGTCGCTGTACTTCTACAACACACATACACACACACAAAGCTAATAGGAGGTCTTAAATTCCACTCACCACTGAGGTCATAGTGTAAGGTTATTCCATCCACCAGTGGGTATTCCTTTTATGCAATGCTGTAAATACTATGACTATTACGGTCTGTTCCCACCTTCATGCCCATGAGAGCACTGCCCTTGCGGAAGTGTCCTTTGGGCCAGTCTGGGTCCAGCTGAATAGAGCGCTCAGCGTCTGCCAGGGCCTGAGGGTACTGCTCCAAGCAGATATAGCAATAGGAACGATTTCCAAAGAATCTGGAAAAATTGATCAAATAAATAAATAAAAGTTAGACATGTCAAAGCTGCCCTATTGTCGGAGTCGATAATATTAAATTCAGACTTGTGTGATTTGTGTGTCCCATAAGCAAGTCATGATGACAGATGTACCTGTAATCCTTCGGATCATATCTGATGGCTTCTGTAAACATACTGACTGCTTGAGAGTACTGCCCCTCTTGCACCAGCTTTATCCCTTTTTCTGCAAGACAAAAATGCTTGTGAATATTATTCTCTGGTGAGCAGGTAGCCCGGGGGCTCAACTGACCAGTGTCTGCTGACATATTTGTGCAAAGGAGAGTGAGTGTTGGCCTGTAATCAATCATTCCTCTAGAGGTTTGTGTCCATTTTAAGAAAACAACTTAGCACCCATATGCACACCTTACCTGTCAGTGAGGTGCTTTTCTTAATCCCAGTGTCAGATCCATTTGTCTGTAAGAAAAGCATTGTCTTCATCAGCTCATGTTCTCAGCCATGATACTGTATTGAATCATCAAGAGCGTTCTCGATATGAGTTGCTCTGACTTCAGGTTGCTTCCACTGGCTTGGTTTGCCTCTTCAACGTCAAATGCATTTGTATGAATAAATGCGCTACTGACAAATGAATCAAAGTGTAGAGTTCAAAAATGTAGGCGCACTAAAAAAACAGATGCAGCATTTTGCAGGACCTGCTGAAGAGTTGCACAAATATCTACTTGCTTTTGCTAGTGACATATCAGACATATCAGACATATTTCCAGTAGAAGTAATTCATTAACCTTATGTAATGAAAGACACAAGTGGCCAAGCTCTAAGCTTCAGCCTCCAAGTAGGTCAACATGCACAAACATTCCAACAACTGTTTCAAATGATTTCACAGTCCAGAGTCCAATTATGTCAGACTTTGGACCTGCCACCCAACACTGCTGTCACAAGAACAGCAAAGGATGGTTCTGACTTATGGATCACCATAAGCTTCTGCTATACCTACTGATCTCACAATATCTATCAGCATCCATTCACCTCTCTCCTGGCCTCATTCTCCTTGTTTTCTTTGGACTTGCGACTTGAGCCTTTGGGTTTGATATGGCTAGCAGCATTAGCAAAGAAGGCACTGCTCACATCCCACTCTGGCTCCTGGGGGACAGGAAGACAGACAGTAGTGTCCATTACAGCTGTGGTTTTCAACCATGTGTCATTGAGGCCTACAAATACACACGTTGTGATGCCAACCAATCACAACACCAGCTGAGTGGCACACTTTCAACTAAAGAGGGGGAAATTAATCAGTGAAATCGGCTGCAGTAGTGTTTGTTTGGAATGGAAACCTGCATACCACACCTCACCATATATTTATTTTTTTACATCTTATATATATTTTGTACCCTGTTAATACTGCCTTTATTGTTTATACTGTACATATGTAGCGTATCCATTTCACTGTTCATTCTGCTTTTACTGCCATTATTGTTTATACTGTACATATGTAGTGTATTCATTTCACTGTTCATTCTGCTTTTACTGTCATTATTGTTTATACTGTACATATGTAGCATATTCATTTCACATTGTTCATTCTATCAGTATTGTCCATACTGTATATATTTTAGCATATTCATATCTAGCCCTACTGTTTATTTAATATTTATCTCCACATTTGCACATACTCTGCACTTTACTGCTATTTGCACTTCTGGTTAGATGCCAAACTGCATTTCGTCTCAGTACTTGTACTCTGTGCAATGGCAATAAAGTTAAATCAAACTCTCGGGCCTCGATGGCATATGAAAACCACTGCAATAGATAAACAAAGACATAACACTATAGGGCCATTCTCTGTCCTGGATGTCCTCTTCTGTTGCCCCTACCTCCTCACTGGGTCTGGCTTTAGTCTTCTGAAGCCCTCTGATCCCTGAAGGAGCCATGGCTGGGGCAGTGGCATGCTTGTGAGAGATGTCTGGTTTCTCCACATTTTTGTCCTCTTTTTGCAATTCTTTCTCCTCTTCACCACCGACTTCTGCTTCTGACTCACTCTCATCCAATTCAGACTCAGCACCACCATCCTCGTCTTCATCATCCTAATGTGAAAGACCATATAAACATTCAGCTATTCAGAGCAAAAGCAGAGGAAAGTACTACAGTGAGTTCCCAAACAGCCTTGATCTGTGAATACTTGTTTGCTTGTTACCTGTTCAGCACTCTCACTCTGCTTCACCTGCTCCTGCTGCTTACGTTCCCGACGGCGCTGAAACAGATTCAGTATTTCAGCACAAGTACAGAAATGCATGCACGATTACTTCTGACAGGCGCTGAGATTACTGGCCCTTCCTGTTTGGGAGCCTGTTTCAAGACATCACAACATAAGATATTTTGTTCTCACATATTTTGTTCTCAAGCCAAAAAAAAGCAAATGACAATCCAGTATTAATACTAGAATGGCACTCAGAGAGTGAAGACCTCCGCCCCTGTAGGCAAAATGTTATGGCGTTTAAGTTGGCCCATGCAACACCTCTCCAGTGAGGTTCATGGAAATCGGTCTGGTAGTTTGTGTGTAATCCTGCATTTGCTTTTTGAATCTGTTACTGTAGCACCAAGGACATGTTAAAGGTAGTACGAGCAATATTCTGAGCAGCATTTTTGGTTATATTAGTAGAAATTGTCTTTATATCCTGACAGAAATCAATAAATCAAGCCCTCTGAAAAAAAAAATGAAAAAAATCCAGTGTCTGTAGCAGCTGTAGTACTGCAATAAGTACGTCCAATCATTTCATTCGGTCCGAATTCGCCGCAATATGGACTTTTGTAGCTGAAACACCGTAACCGAACTATATTGGACAAGCAGACTTCTGGACACCACATTTACCACAACGGTCCACATTTCGGCAACGTACGGCAGATCG
>CABFOP010081559.1:0-10741 GCA_900683385.1 Anoplogaster cornuta
GGTTTCCAACCTTTTGGTCCTCTGACTATTTGGTGGAGCTGTGAACAACTCAGACATCTGAAATGTGACCCGACTACACACTGCTTTTTGGAAGACGTCAAAAGACCAAAAGGTTGGAAACCACTGGTTTCATCTTTAACAATGTGTTGGATTTTAAAAGATTGGTAGATTATCCATTGGGTCAAATCTTCATCTGGAAAGTAACTAGTAACTAAAGCTGTCAGATCAATGGAGTGGAGTAGAAAGTACAATATTTCCCTCTGAAATGGAGTGGAAGTAGAAAGTAGCTTAAAATGGAAATACTCAAGTAAAGTACCTCAACATTGTACTAAGTACAGTACTTGAGTAAATGTACTTTGTTACTTTCCACCACTGGGGATGTGATACCGTTGGAGGTGAGGAATACCACAGGGAGTCTCACCACCGACACACTGTAATCCTCTATAGGAGTATGATAGGATCTTCCAGGGATCTGCTGGTCAGGAGGTTGGACCGGTCCCAGCGGATCCCTGGAATTTCCGCACCCCTTTTCTCGTTTCCTCCAAGAAAACGTCCTGTAAATCTATTAATAGCAGCCTGAGTTATTGTGGCTTCAGCCTACATCACACCGGGGGCTTTGATTGGCCAGAGGAAGGCCCACTTGTTGAATGATCACATGACCTCCAGCATCCACACTGTCTGCTCGTCACCTACTTGGACCGCTTGGCTTAATATTAATATTGCAACAGTTTTATATGATTTTATATGATTCCTCCAGTGTTGCTGTTTTGGAGGCGAATGTTTCATGAACTTCCACCAAATAGTCAGAGGGACCAAACCACTACTTTTACTGCAATACTTTAACTACATTTCCCTGATAATACTTATGTACTTTTACTTAAGTAGGATTTTTCATGCAGGACTTTTACTTGTAATGGAGTATTTTTACATTGCTGTATTGGTACTTTTACTTAAGTAAACGATCTGAGTACTTCTTCCACCACTGCTTGACGTATAGTTGCATTATAGCATGTTTATAGTGGTAAATAAGTGGTGGGTGAACTTTCACCTCCACACAAAACACAGAATTCAAGTTAATTTATGCTTTTATTTCTCTTATCCTCGTATGATTTACATGGGTTTGATTATAGTTACTGCAATGTGGGTTATTCATGTATGTCACAAAGATTTATGGTAGGTAAACTGTATTCCACTATTAAACCGGTGGGTAAATGGAGTTTACATCCTTGATTAGAAGCCACAAGGTGCCTGTTACACATTGGTAATTCTCATTAAACACATTCAGCCTCTTGATGACTGAAGGAGGGAGCGTCAAAATTCCACAAGTTATGATTCACAACTGAAAAGTATTCATTGCGGTCGATTCACGTCACCAACAGGTTAAACTTTAGGCCACGCCCCCCCTTCCGATGACATAGGCGGACCAGGTAAAGTCACCCGAGTCCCTCCTGGCCCCGAGCGTTTATCAGCCGGTTAGGAAAAGTGGCTCTCATCACGTTTCGCTGATTTGAGTGGCTGAGGAAAGAGAAAACTTTAAAACCGGTTTTCCCTCTGTCAGGTGCAAGCGGCGTAACGGCTGACAGGAACGTTAGGATCTAGAGTTTGTTGCTGCAGCTTTTTCAGGAGCGAGGAAAAGAAAGCCTGTTTTGTCATTTCGTGCCCTGCAGTTTTTAAAATCATACAATAGATTCAATATGGGTCTTGACAGGTAACACGAAACTCTCAGCACATGAACCGTCGCAGAAAGTTTCAGGTGCAATAAGGAAAATGCCGTCATTGCAGTTATGTGGTTTTCACCCCACGGCGGTGTCACGCTGGTCTCGTGACGACCATACCTATAGGTCTTGAGTTCTCCCTCTTAGAGAGAGAAAGAGAGAGAGAGAGAGAGGGAATATTTCTCAGCGCCAGAAGCCGGCAGGCGCACACAATAGTCTCAAATATCGGCCGGCCTACCTTTATATATCTGCCAGATAATCGCGGCTGAAACAAAGGGCCCAGTCTTCAAGGAAGAGGGCATTTAACAGGGAAGTAAAGCGGCTTCCAAGCAGGCAGAGATCCAGTCCAGAGGAGTGTGAGTTGGGAACCTTTACATTTACACTGAAGGCATTTAGATGACGTTGGTAACCAGACAGGGGCCGAGCTGGTTAGGGTTCAGTGTGTTGCTCAAGGACACTAAGGTGTTGTCCTTCTTGGTTATGGGATGGTCATGTCACCACCTGCACCCACACGTTTGTATAATTCATGAGGAATTTAGTCAGGAAAGGCCATGGGAATCTCCAAACCTCCAAATCCCAGATATTTCACAATGGCTCCTGTGAGAACCTGTTTGTTTCAGGATTTGACTCAAGTTGAAGGATTCCTGTTCCTCCATATGGGTCGAGACAAATCCTGCGACCCTCAAGCTTAGGAAACCCTCTAAACCCTGTTGGATCGACTCACGCATGTTGGTCAGGCCACAACCGAGACTGTTTTTCTTAGTTCCTGAAGAGCTTTGGAGATGAGAGTTTTCCTCATGACACAGCAGTGCTACGTTGACATACACGGAGACTTCTGGTCTCAACTCGGTTCTCCAGTGACCTGGTTTTGGCTCAACGCGTGTACATGTTATAACCTGTTGAGATCAGTCTCCTGGTTTACTCCATATTTAACTGGTTTCTGGTAACACCTGACTCCTTTCACTGTTGCTTTTTGTCATCTGAGTCAGACTCGCACTGCATTATGGGTACATTTTTGACGTCAACAAAAAAACATGGCGATGAGCAGCGGGGAAAGGTACACTTTTGAAATGGACGCGTCATTTTCAACGCCTTACCTCTCGCTCTGTGTGACTTCTCAACACCATACATGTTAATAACAACATGTGTTCTGTCACTACGTGTTACTGTTGACACGCGACGCGTCCCCGGGAGGAGCGCCGCTTCCTGTTGGCTTCTCCTCTAATGATCGACGGCAGAGTTCCAGCCGCAGCCGTCTGATCCAGAGTCAGTTCAGCGATTATAAATATACTCTCGCTACGCGTTCAGTGGGCCAGGAGGCCTTCCGGGTTCCATCATTTATCATCGTCTTGGACGTCGCGATGAGTCTCTGAGATTACGCTCCCTAACAGGTTTTCCTGTACGTCCCCGCCGCCCACACGAAGGACAATCAGAGTCAGGATCACTTTGTTTCCTGTGCAGGTTTTAGTCTTTCTGGCACTGATGCACACATGGTCCAGGAGCAACAGAGCAAGACAGCAGACTGTACATATTAGGA
Organism: Anoplogaster cornuta; assembly: GCA_900683385.1. NCBI lineage: Eukaryota > Metazoa > Chordata > Actinopteri > Trachichthyiformes > Anoplogasteridae > Anoplogaster > Anoplogaster cornuta. Next base: position 3,253 of record CABFOP010081559.1, read on the forward strand.
CTCAGCCGATATGGGCTTTTGAAGGCCGATACCGATATTTTTGGATTTTTGAAGTTGTTGATATTTTGTGGTGATATTCTGTAGTAGGGTTAGACCGATGGAGGTTCCTCCCTGACTTCAGCTGCAGAAAAACGGGAAAACGTACAGTGAATTTTATTTATTTTCTCTGCACATGTTATGTATCCATTTACTTCTTCATTTAAAGTCAGTAACGTCTCCCTACCACTGCCTTCAAGAGCTGCTGACACTAATTAATCAGTCTGGTTTCAGTGGAGAGTTTTTAGTGTCCATGATGGTCTCAATGTTTCGGAGGCTTTTCACCCTGAGGAGGAGAAGAAAACTCTGGAGAAAACTCTGGTCAGATTTAAAGATATTGAGTATCGGCACAAACTATGTCAGGGTTCATTGCAGGTTTTCCCAGACTGCCACCCCTGAAGCTATTGGTCTATCCCATCTATGACTATTAGCTCCAGTGTGTTGGAAGGCATGAATCCTCCTGTTCTGGCCGTTGGACTTTGTTGACACAGTGGAGTCAGTCAGTTCAGCCACTCAGCAATGTGAGTTTGAATGAGCTTGTTTTCATTTGAACTGGTTGGGGGGCGGGGGGCGTGTTTCAAGGTAGACTTTACCTCTCCACCAATCAGGAAGCAGGCCAACCTCAGGTGTCTTTAGCACTATCGCCGTGTTGCTCAACAAGTCAGTTCAAACCTAATCGTCAAGAGCGATCGGCCACGAGGTTTTGTACAACACAAGACTTAAACACAGGGACAGACCTGGGATCAGTGAGGCTGATTCACCCAAAACAACTGATCTTGAATCAGTACTCAGGGAAAACATGTACTTTTCCCAACATATCATGTCTAGTTTGGGACTTTTGAGTTACTTTTCAACAAAACATACAGTGCAGGATATAAACACATGTTATTATTAATAATTCATGTGTGTTTGGATGTGAACTACATTCGGATCAGAGGCAGCTTGTGTGTGTTCTTTATGACTTCCCATTACGGTTTCAGATGACATCATTAAATTCACTGCACTGGTTAACCCAGTTCTGCAGATTACTAACCAGTCCTAAACTCTTGACGTCCAAAGCTCCTAACTCTTTGAAACTCTTCTTCTCTTTCTCCGTGCTCCCCTCCTCCGGCCACTCCCCCGGGCCACTGCTGCCTGGATTTCACATTAAGGGCATAAAAAGTAATGGCCCAATCATGAACCTTAATACGCCGACCACAAGAAACAAGCAGCCCTGCCCGTTTTATACCGGTCCGTTTTAATGACGATTTCAAAGGTACAACTTAACGCTGCTGTGTCAGAGTGCTGGTTGTTTCCTCGGTCTTCCCCCCCCGCCCCGCCAGCTTGTTAAGGCTGAAACATGATACATGTGGAGCAGCTAGAAGGAATTTAAAGGAATTTAAAGAGCTTGCAGATTTTGGCGTTGAGTGCACAGCCTCCCCTTGTCCTCTGAGCACAACTGTGTCATACGCACAACTGAAATGCTGCTCGGTCTGCAGCTCTTACATGCTCATGAGTTCCTCCGGTCACCCTGGGATGTGTCAGGAATTTGACGTTTATTTCTAATAGCAACACCGATTTTCCACATTTCCTGTGATTTCTGTTGTCATGGTTTAACTTAATCTTTTTCTGAATGTGTTGGAGCACATGACTATGTATGCTGTAGAAGTATTATGTTGTTATCCAAAGCACCTCAACGCACCATGAAGTTATGTATTTGGGTGGCCCTAACCGCTCTATCCGTTACCTTATACCACCACTTTGTGCGTCTCGTGAAGTTTGTAATTAAGTACGGAACAAAACTGTGTGTTTTCTAGAGTCACATATGTGGAGTTTGTATCGTATTTCACACTTCATTTCAGTGTCAAGTGAAAAGAAATCCAGCCAAGTTTGCGTCTGGTGAAAACCTGGCTCATTTAAGAGTTTTTACACCACTCCTGAAATAACACCCATTCAGTGAGGCAGACATCTTGGATTTGAGCCAGAGCCGCCTGCAATGGATCCTAACGTGGTTTCACTGCTCTTAGCCAACGGTATATAAGGCAGAAGGGCAACCGAGACTGTGAGAATTTAAACAAAGTCTCGGTCCTGTATTTCCAGAGTCCAGGCCAGGGCAGGAAACTCCTTATTTTGTCCATCAGTCACAGTGGCCTGGGTTGACAGTAACCATCCTTCCTGCTGGAGTGTCCTTGAGCAAGACACTGTAGTGCACTTTCCCAGCCTGGGCTTCTGGTTTCAGCATGAGGCCTTTTAAAGTCTGCAGTGTAGCCATAGAAAACGGGATATGGCTGATTCTGTGTTTTCCACATGAAGTTCCCTCACGTGTGTTTTTGCCGTGGCTTGTAGGTTAATCCAGTATTCTGTATGTAGGTCTCTGTGTCATTGTGATTGGGGCCCACAGTGGTTTTTCCAGGTCAGCCATTGTGTGGTACAGATTAGGAAGAGGTGATCGTTGCCAGGTCAGGATGCTTTGAGAGAAACCTGACTCGTGACTAGTGATGAACTAATACCGATTCTGGATTGGATATTGGCCCTATATCAAGTTAAAATAGTGCAATAGTACCTGATAATCCCCTCAGTATTAAAATCCAATACCAAGAGCCAAATGTAACATGTACAAATTGTCTTAATGTTTTCCGTTTTTGTCACAAATAGAAGGATGTTAGATCTGTAGCCAAATGTATCGTTGTCATTTGTCTTCTAGAAATATCTTTTAGATGTTATATGGGTTTTATATGTTAATAACAGGGTTTCGAGAAAAGAAACGAGGGTTCCACCTCAACGACATATGACTTGAAAAATGCATGAAACTGAGAAATCTGGACGCAAATGGACTAAATCCAGTGTCTGATAAACACAAACTCCTGGCCTGAATCTACACTGGGCGAAAGTAATACCTCAGATCAGCCCTCGCTGTGCATCCCCATCCTCATTTCTCTTCTTACTGTACATCTTTGCGTACTGGACATGCAGCTCACTCCCGAGTGTGTGGTCTTGTAAAGCGTGGCGAACCTTCAGCTTCAGAGACGATCGTAAATCATTTGCTGGCCACACTTTAGAGGAACAGTCAAGGCTCTTCTCTTTCTGTCTCCCTCCACCACTTTCTCCCTCTTTGTCTCTTCCAGTCTCTCTCTTCCTCTTCTCTCTCTCTCTCTTTGTGTCTTCTTCCCTGTTTCATCCCCTTCCTCACCCCCTTCTCCTTCCTCCTTTGGTTTTCTAAAAAGTCCTGTCTTCCTGCCCGATTGCTCTAAACATCGCCCTTCATAGTGCTCATAGTGTTCTCTGCAATAGAAAAGAGTTTCTTATCCCCGCAACTGAGATGCAGTAGATTTGCCCAAATTAATTTAAGAAAGTTGTTAGTTAAGCCTAATGCCTTGGTGGATGTGTTTGCTACAGTACAAACCGTGTACTTGTAGGTTTGTAGGTTCAACTCCAGCTCATGAACTTTGCTGACCTCTTTGTCTCCCACCTCTGCTGAAATTCCATTAAGGTAATCTTCAAACATGTCAGTCCTCCTGTATATATATGGTGTGTATGCATATCTGCCCTCCAAGCCAGCCTAGCTATGCACTGTACAGCTCCCCAATAACAGGAAGCCATGGATGCCTGGTGCATGAGAGGTCATTTCTTGGTCCGATGGCTATAAAGACAATATTTCAAAATCCATCAAAATGGTTTTAGGTTTGAAATGCTCTCTTGACGCTAATCCCAGGTCTCCTGCCGAGTCGTGGTTCCAGGCTGCAGAAGTGGTCAATTAAAACCAGGCATTTAAGTCTCCAGATCCGTTTGATTTATCTCCACTGACAAGGTGTCCCTCTGCTGCAAAAGCTGACAGAATCCAGGCGAGTGTTTTGATCCTGGTGTATCAGACCTGCCTTGACAGGCACTTGTATTCAAACTGCTTTAAATCAGATAGATTCAGCGTTTTCAGGTCAAGCAGTTGCTTCCTGGTTTGCAGGGTGCAGAGTCTAATCCCTCGGCAGGTTTCACCAGGACAAGTCATGATTTGCTTCTCAAGATGTACACAGTGGGGTTGGACTGTCCCACCTGTCGTGGCTAGCCAGACAAGCAAACACAAGACTCTGTGACAAAAGCTGTGGGATGAACATGGGGGGTTGTACAGCGGTGTGTATGAGACGCTTGTACCGAGGCAGAGGACTTTACACACATTTGTACATTGACACACACCCACAAAATAACAAAATCACCTGGTTTACAAAGTAATTTAATGGAAACAGCTGCAGGGAGAAAGCAGTTTTCCTCTCCCCAGTCCCTCATAAACACCTCAGTACTAAGAGGGCTTCAAAGCCCGGGATAAAATATCTCGTATGTTTCATCTATGTGTCTACTGGCAACAATCTGTTCCTACAACTCAGTCAGCGTGGCGTGTAACTCTGATAAGCTTCGGCCTTGTATTTTGGTTTCTATTAGAGTTGTGAATATCACAGTGTTCAGGATGACCTGCAAGTCGGTAGGCGGTAGGTGGTTTTGTGTCCAGAGGTCCAGAGACATTTCAAACTCCTGGACCGACAAAGTAATCCTCTCCTCATGAAGTGCCTTTGAGTTAATCCCAATCCTCAACTACTGTAGTGTCGCTGCTCAGTGGCCAACAATACAAGAACGTGGTACTAGGAAGCGCCCAGGTGTGAATTAGTATAACTGTAGGATTATGAAACAGCATGGTGCTAAAACGATGCTAATGCTAATGTTTTCATTTTGACTTTAACATCATGTTGTCAGGTAGCTAGATAATGACTAGCTACTGTATCCTAAATGCACTGTTACACAAGCTATTAGGGAAAAGCTGAAAAGTTGGGGGCATTTATTGAGGATTTGATTTAATGCAGGCGATTAATTTTCTCTGCACGGCACCAAAAAAAACGATCAAAGCTCTTCCTCGCTTCGGGCCGCCAAAGTTCCACTCATGACTCCTGAAGTGCATTAAGGACATCGAGGTTTGATCGATCAATATAGTATTTGAGATAACACAGTTCACATCACCATGGTCCTGTAAAGTTCAAGGTGTAGAGCGAGGCACTGACACTACCAGGGTCGGGGGTTTGATTCCCTGGGTAGGTCAATAGTTCATTACATTATCTCTAACCTGCATATGGTGACTAAGAAATGACAGGTCTTTGCTTTATTAGTAAATGAGCAGCTGAATCAATAGACTTACTCCACTTGGTCTGAACAAAACCTACGCTGAATGAGCAACAGCCTTCGGTACAGATAGATTCGCGTTCAGAGAACAGAGAGAAATGATTGTCTGGACATTTGCCATTCATTCTGTCTTGTCTGACGAGTCTGTGGATGCTTGATTTCCATAACCGTTTGAAGGGAGGAAGTCAGAGGAAGTCAGGGGGTTAAAGAGACAGTCTCTCCAGAAGATTGTTTCCTGAGCCTCAACCTCTGAACATGAGTCGCCCAGGGGCGGTGGCCGGGCGGGCCAGTGGTTGAACAGGCAGAAGGTAACCGAAAGGTCGTACGTTTAAACCCCGCAGCAGCCACATGTCAAGCTGAAGGTCCCTTGAGCAAGACCCTGAACACCTCACTGCTTACTAATTGTTGTTTGTTTCTCTGGTTAAGAGCAGCAAAAACGTAGTAGTTCACTGAAGCAGGAAGAAAAGGAAAGCAGGCGATTTGCTCTCTCTCTCTCTCTCCTCAGACACATCTGATTTGTAGCCATGCAGCTAATTTGATTTCATTTAGTTCTCTGGCGTGTTTTCATCCTCTTCGCTCGGGAGGAATGTCGAATAAACAGTTTGTTTTTGTTGGATTGTTGATTAAATTGAGAATGCATTTTGCTTGACCCAGTTTCAAATCATTCTGGAATGGAAACTATGTGAGTTTAATATAGGATCTTCTTCCTAATGCTGAGGTGCACCCACCCACCCTCTGTGGCCTCAAGGCATGAACCCGTGTCTGACCCTTCACCTCCATCTAGATTCAAAATCAATAACAGATTATAGCTTTCACTTGGATTCACTCTATTTCGCGGAACAACCTGGCGATCCTTGTGTGGTACTGTTGAGGCCTGAGCTTTAGATAGGCGGACCTTTTAGACCCCGATCAGATTCAAAATGCCCTTGAGCAAGACGCTGAACCTCCAGGGCTCTGGTACCTGTATGTGTCTCGGAGGGATATGCCAAGAAACCTAATTACACTGAGATATAGTGATTGATGAACACTCAAAGAGACAGTAAACAGACCCGTCCAACTTTGATTTCACATCAGAGTATTTCTACTTCCACCCACGCCTCACCACTTAACCCAGTTCAACAACCAAGCCACCGGAATTATTAGATTGTCTACAAGAGTGCACTCAGTGACTCTTGGCTCTTTTCCAAAAACGGTATGAAGTCAGTAGAAGATCTTAAAAGCTCTGAGGGCTGAAGCGTGTCCCGGTTCAGGCCATTCTCACAGTAAACTGAGCGAACGGCAAATAAACAAGTTTATCTCTCCAACTTAGTGGGTCATCTAAGGGATCTCGTACCGTCAGATCAAGGCTTGTTGTCTGACTTCAAAGTGGCTCATGATAGCAGGAATTCAGACATGTCAAACATCAGGACAGTGAGAGCTGAATGAAATGAGAAGTTCCCATTTTGATTTAGATGTCGGTCTGCTGGGTTTTCTAAGCAGAGCTGCAACACTAGATGATGAAGGAAGTTGGAAAAGTAGAGCCCCCTGAGAGAAGAAATCAAAATAAGAGCTCAGGAGAATAGTAGAAGGCTCTTTATTTATTAATGGGCGAGTAGAGGAGGAAGTTCCTTTTAACTGCCTTGTATTTCTTTTCTTTAAAGCTAGAAAACGTTTCACCTTCAGATAGGAAGTGTGTTGTTGACAACTTCAGACAAACCACCGACTGATGATGTAGAATACAAACTATTAAGTTGGATATACAATAGATCTGGTGTTCTCTCAACTTACTAGGGCTGCATCTAACGATTAGTTTTGTTACCGATTAATCTGCTGATTATTTTCTCAATCGTTTGGTCTATAAAACATTAGAAAACAGTGAAAAATGTCCATCATAATATCCTAGAGCCCGAGGTGACTTCATCACCTCGGTCTTGGTTTGTCTGATAAATAGTCCAAAACCCAAAAATATTAAATTTTTTAAAATGCAAAACCAAGAAAAGCGACCCATTTTCACATTTGAGAACCACATTTTGGGAATTTTTGCTTCAAAAATGACTTAAACAATTAGTTGATTATCGAACTAGTTGCCAATTAGTTTTCTAATTCATTAATCGATTAATCGACGAATCGACTAATCGTTGCAGCTCTACAACTTGCATTAATGCATCACTTCTTTGCACACCCTGCAAATGAAAGCTCTTTTGGTTCAGTCTCCCGGGTCCAATGCCCTTTCTGGACAACAGGGCGTCTGTTGTTTGTCCCAGAAGAAAGACAGAAAGGGGAAGCCAGTATTTATATTCTGGCCGTCCCTCCGCAACGAACCTCGCCAACGACA